>ML779484.1:43633-62579 GCA_009831015.1 Picea engelmannii | reverse complement strand
AGAATATCAGATCCATTGTTTTAGGATCTGAAAATTGATTGCAATAGGCTATAAAGCCAAAGACATTTGGAGGACTAGGGGGTTCAATTTTTGGAGACTCTTTGGCTATTGTACTAAGACACTTATTTTTCAATGCAGAATCAATCTTCTTTTGTTGTTAATGGCAGATTTCTTCATCTATCTCATGTTCTGTACTTTATTTCAGTTTATCTCAGCTATTAAGAACTGTCATCTTCTTATTTAGCTCATAAACTTGAACTAAAGGAATCCTTGTTGGCTTGTATGATCCTACACACTGCTGTACTCGATTATCTAGATCAGCTTTCTCCATACCTTTTGATATTACTCTCTCTGTTCATTGATTCCTAAAAGCACTGTTTCATTCGATTGCATTGTGAGTTGTCTTCTCATTAGCTATTCTCAGTTATCCCATTGATCCACACTTTTATTATTCATGATTTCTTAAGTTACCAAGCATCCTTAGCCTACAACCCTAAGGAGTTACTTGGAGTGATAATAGAACCAAATAGGGAGCATTGGAGTCTTTGATGTATGTGACCAAGAACAAATGCAATTAGTGCATCTATAATTTTCATGGATGCTTTAGATACTTGTTTTCATAAAGTAAGACCATAGCAAAGATTTTGTTCTTGATGTTTCTACTTGGCATTTTTTTACTATTTGATGGAATTGGATAAAACATTGGCTTCATCCAACCACATCAATTTTTTTAGTGATTTGGAAACTAATTATTCTTGAGACATCTGAGTATCCCACACACAAAGTACATTAGGAACTACAAATTTTATTGGGATCATAGCCTCCTCACCATCCACCAATTAAAAAGGAATCTACTTATTCAATTTCTTATTTGTAGTTCTATAATATTATAGGATTTCTAGAATCCTCTCATCACAATCATCATCGTTTTCTAAACATACCTTGGTCAACCCATGTTTCAAATTTTTATGAAGGATTCCACTCTATTGTTGGCATGTGCATGATATGGGATACTCTTATGATTTTAGATTATAAACTATCAAGTGGCAATTGCAATCATTATACTAATAAAATAAAATCCCTAATCATTATTGAAACTCCTAATGTAGCCAAACTTGGTAATAATCTATTCAAATATGAAACAAGTTGTAGCATTAATGAAGCAATATTTAGTGGGTGTTGATTCTACCCATTTGGTGAGATACTTGGTTGCAATTATAATCTAGCATGCTCTAGAATTACTTCTTGATGGGTTAATGGATCCTACGAAGTCAACAACCCCTTTCTTAAATGGTTGAAGTGTTTGAACTAGGTACAAATCAAACACATCCCTTCTATGTATTTTTCCAATCATCTAATAGACCTCACAAATCTTCACACGAGTCTCCTTTGTATCCTTAAATATTGATGGAATTCCTAAAGGGTATTAGGTCAATCATGGACTAGAACACAATATATAAGTATCCCATCACTCCTAATTTTATACAATTGACTAGATATTAACTTATAATTTCCAAGTTTAGTGACCAAGTACTCTTCTTAGTTGTGGAATACTCTACCGGGGTTTCACCTATGGTTAAGAGAAATGAAATATTCTCTAAGTAATTAGGTATATCCCTGACCCAAAATGAGTCCAAACTTGGTAGTTCATGATAATCCATTGTACCACTTAATCCACTAGACTTAATCCATGAAAAATGATCAAGACCCACATGATGTTTACCTAGATTCACTATAACCTTAAAATTAAAATCTGGAAACATTAGCAACCATATACAGATTCATATTTCTAAAATAGGTATGTTAATAAGGTATTCCATTCTTGAGTGATATATCAAGAACTTGAAGTGTCCTATATGATAATAGTGAAACTTTTGTAGAGCATGTGTGACATACAACCTTCACATTCTCTCATTATGTAGTTGAATTGAGCCTCAAACAACTTTCTATTATCAAAATAAACATGGTGATCCAAATTGTGTTCCCTTGGTTGCTCCAAGACCAATCGTAGTGAAATGTTGGAGGAATATATATGAACATAAAACTCCACAATGCAATCCTAAAATAATGAAATAAGAGAAATTATAACTTTTCCTTCAATAAAATGAATGATGTTTCACTAATATGGTCCATTTGAAAAGCAATTTACTTCTTTAGTAGTTTTTCTATTGGATTTATAATAAATGCACAGTTGTGGATGAACCTCATGTAGTACCTTATGTCACACAAAGTGAAGAACACAATTCAAACATTCTTCACGATAGATAATTTTACAATCATAACAATATTTCTAAGGTCCACTAGGACTCCATCCTTGCATACAATATAGTTCAATAGTGTGCCAAAAGGGGTGAAAAAATAAAAACTTATTCATATTTAAATAGATCTATAAAAAACTCCTTAATTTATGTTTTGTTTTGCACATCAATTCACTATTCTATTCTAACTGCCTAACTAGTCAAATGCTTAGTTGACCATATAGTGGATCTCCTAGTCAACTCCTAAATCGACATCCTAATCAATAACTTAGTCGAGCTCCCAATAAACTCTATTATTTTACTTTTGACTATCGACTTACTATCTCTAGAAGATCCAAAGGTGTGATGAACCTGCAAAACAGATTGTTCCAACACCCCCCATAAACACAACACTTTGGATATTTAGTAGGTGAAATTACTTCTCCACACTCCTTATAATTGTAGCTTCTTGAAGCCCAAACATATCACAAAGTTTCACAAACTTAGATTATGAGAAAGGATTTGTAAATATATTAATAACTTGATCATTTGTCCCACAATAAACAAGGTTCTCAACATTAGGTTATGCTAATTGTCTCAAATAATGAGAATGAAGCTCCACATGCTTGATTTTACTATGTACAACATGGTTTTATGCATCTTGTATTGCACTTGATTATCATAATACACCACAATAAATGTTTCAACTGGAAATCCAAGTTCACCCATGAGATGTCAAATTCACATGGCATGAATTCCAATATACACTACACCACAATATTTTTTTTCTTTGGTTGATAAAGAAACCACCTTCTACTTTTTACAAGACCATACTATGGGTCCAAAGCCAAGTCAAAACACATAGCTATATGCTGACTTCCTGTCATCTCCATTTCCATACCAACCTATGTCGGTGTAATTGAATAAATAGTTCATTTTTGTCACTACAATAGTTTATACCAAGTTAGTAATTTCCCTTGATATAATGAACAATTCTCTGTGTCTTTGAGGTGACTTTCTTGTGGATCTTACATAAACCAAGAAACCAAATTGATAACAAAGGAAATATCATGTCAACTATGAATTAAATAAATAAGGATACCAATAATATATCAATAGACAATAGCATTGACTTTCATAAAATCACACTTCTTGGTTAGCTTCACTCTTGACCGATAAGGAATAGCATAGGGTTTACAATATTCCATTTTGAACATCTATAATAGATTCAACACATATTTAGGTTGAGAAATAAATATACCATCAACCTCTGTAAGACTTGGATACCCAAAAATAAATGAAACAAAGCAATATTAGTCATTTCAAATGTATTTGCTAACTATTTGTTCAAATCCAAAATTGAATAAACATTTATTCTAGTAATGACTAAGCCTCCAAATACAATGAAACAATAAATGTTTCATATTTTACATGTTGTATGTATATATTTTGATTTGATTCACAATGTTTGAAACTAATATTGAGGAAAATGTGGTTAATATTATCATAGAATGCACTAGGGGGGATTGTTTCAAACCATACAAGGATTTCTTTAGTCGATGCATAAGATTTCCATTCTTCTCAAAACCAGAGGGTTTCTCCATATAAATTTATTTATTGATATTACCATGTAAGAAAACATTTTTGAAATACATATGATGTTCCTCCCATCCAAATTGAGTCATAAGTGAAAAAATCAATTTAACAAAGTTCATTATTGAAACTAGTGAAAAGTCTCAATGTAGTTGATGCCTTCTCTCTAAAAACAATCCTCAATAGCTCCTTCAAATGTGAATTTGGTCTTGTAGAACCATTGAAATTCACCAATTTATTTCTTTATGGTTGAGCGACTAAATCCATTTGTCATTAGTCATTAAGGAATGATACTCATCATCCATATCATTCTCCCATCCAGGTCCATCATGTGCATTTGAATATGTATTTTGATCACATGTATCTAGCACACATGCCATTAGAGAATGTAATACCCCCAAGTTGTAAATGTACATATGTTATATAAGAGGGTGAGCCAATATGGTTTTTGGGTCATAATTCCTGTGTATCTGTGTTTTTGGCCAGAGCGCCTGTGTGATATTAAGCCATAGTACCTATGATACAAGGCCAATGAGCCTAGAAATGTATATTGTATTCACACTTTGATACATCAATAAAATTCATCCCTATTGTAGAACAAGTTAGACAAGAGTGTACGGGGGGCTAAGACTCCATGATAGAGAAAAGGGGCTAAGGTCTTAAAAAAGGGGCTAAGTTGAGGGGAATTAAGCCAAGGAATATACTAATATATTCCTAAGTTATGTTTTTATCCCAAGTTCTCAAGTTGGGGGATGAGTTACCAAGTGGTGGGGAAAGAGTTCCTTGGTTGCAACTTGTTAAAAAGGGAACATGCATATATAAACTTTGGTTTTACTGAAAAAAAATAAATTCATTCTCATCATTCATGCTATCATTATTACTTTCTCTAGGATATGGGGTATGAGATAGTGAGACAATGTAACCCTATGACATTGTAAATCATGTGAATCCTTAATGGATTTGGTTATATGATTCTCCTTAGGTTTCCTTGGGGAAGGTTGGAGGCCTCGAGGGAGAATTTTGTATGATAGGATTCCCAGGATGTGAGGCCTTTAGGGTGCCTAGAGACTCCATTATTGCAACTAGTCTTCCTGGAGCCACAAATATATGAGACTTCACGGATTTTATGTGTTGGATCCTTGGAAGGGAAGTGGGAAAACCTAAGGGACTATTGTGCAGAGAAGTGTTGGATTACTAAGAGGGGGTTGAATCAGTAATAGAGCAATCTAATACTTTTTAACCATATAATTCAAGTGTTATATCAATGTAGCATCATCATACAATATTTGCAGAGTAAATAAATAATGAAAAATGAACAATCATACACATACACAATACACCAGTGTTTTTATGTGGAAACCCAAAGTGAGAGAAAACCACATAATGCTTTTTCTTATATGTCTTGAAAAATTACATTCATTGGAAGCACCAAATTCCTTTGTTTTCCAGCTGCAGCTGGAAGGAGGCTCCAACCCCCTAGTTTCTCAGGCTACAACCTGAGGGAATCTCCAACTCCCCAATTCTCTGGCTACAACCAGAAGGAGGCTACAACCCCCTATGTTATTCGACTATAACCGTAAGGTGGCTACAACCACTTGTCCTTGCCCCATCCAACTGCCCTAACATATAATTAGAATGATGGAACCACTGGCACACTATCAATGTGATATATACTACTGTAAACCTGTACCAATAAACTTGCACCAAACAACTTGTACCAATAACCTGAACCATGTATCAACCATGCATCAACCTGTACCTCAACCTATACCATAAACAAGTGCATCAACCATGCACCAACCTGTACCAAACAACCTATAGTCAACTTGTACCATAAAAAATTGCATCAACCATGCACCAACCTGTACCTCAACCTGCAAACCTTCCTTAACTTTAACAATAAGAGACTAGCATTTTCATCAAACTTTACTTTAGTCTCACATGACTAGTTTTGGATTAGTCAACAACCCTAACTTGAAATAATCATAACTATGTACCTGTTATGAATAAAGATCTGACAATAGTACACAATGTTCTTCAATGTGTTTTGTGCAATTTCTCTAGGTGTCACTACTTGGAACCTCTCATAAAAGGAGTTATAGAAAAAATGACATACCTTGTTGAATTCTGGCTTATTCTAGAGAGAGAACTTGTAGAGCGTGCCCCACACAGAATATTTGTTGTATGGATCTGAAAATTTTACACAGAATAATACAGACTATACTCTAACCAACAAATTTGGTCTTACTGAATTTGAATTTGCTATAAAAACGTTATGACTTTTTAACCTGAAACACCTGTTTTAGACTAGTTTCAGGATTAGCCACAAACCCTATTTTCCACGGAGTGTAACTCCAAAAATACAATGACCCACAAGATAAAAAATTTACCATATTTACTTGGATATTCTTCCTCAATGGCTTCCCAATTTCACATTCTGAATCATTCTAAAAAAAACGTTATTGCGAAAATGGTGAGATGGCCTGTAAATAACATACCTTAGAAAACATCATCAAAAGAATTTATCCTCCCTTGAATTTCGGCCTTCTTTACTCACCTTCCCTATGAAATTTGGATTAGATATCCTTTGGTTACCTCAGTCACCTATAGATATTCAATATTCTCAAGTGTGATTAAATGAGAGAGCCTTGCCTCTTATTTATACTTTCATGTAGCTTCCTCAAGGGGTTACCTTTTAACCATCTTAACCCAAATTCCTTATTTTAGGGCTAACCCACTTCTAACCACTTTCCATAATTAGAAATTTCTCCATTTCCTTTATTATTTAAATAATCCTCCTTGACTTTGTCACTTCACTTTATTATTTAAATAATCCTTTTTGACTTTGTCACTTCACTTTATTATTTAAATAATCCTTTTTAACTTTGTCACTTCACTTTATTATTTAAATAATCAATTTTGACTTTGTCACTTCACTTTATTATTTAAATAATTTCTTTTGTGCAAGCACTTTGACTTCTTTGACCTTTTGGGGCTTCAAGCCAACATATGAGGGTCCTCCAAATTCGTAAGGCCATAACTCTCAAACCATGAGGATTTATGTGACGTTCCACATACCACCAGAAATGGCATGACATGTACTATCCCTCTAGAATAGTATTGCCTGCAAATATATCAAAAATCATACCATTATACATCAAACAAATTTGGGTCCATAATCCAAACCTTTGTGCTACCAGACTTTCTTCAAGGCTTGACATCAATGACAACCAACCCAATTAATAAAAAATCCACCCCTTTGGCATTGATGGAAACACTCTGATGCAATACTGAAATCATATCACTCATGCTCCCCCTGGAACCATGCCTTCATATATGTGACCAACGCTCCCCATGGAACCATGCCTCTATCCTTTGCATCTGATAAATCTATCCCCCTTTTTTATCAATGAAAAATGTATCTTTCCATTCGGGGTTGCTCCCCCTAACTGACTTGTCTGATCTCCCAACCTGAACTGTTCTCTTTATGGTACTTCCTCGTGTACATCTAAGACATATAAGATAATCACTCAAAAGAATTCATTTTGGAGTAGAAATAACTCCAAGTCTCTGGTGAAGATACTCAAAGGCTTCTCATGGAAGAGGTTTTGTAAAGATGTCTGGCACTTGTTCTTTTGTGCCCACATATTCAACTCTAGTGCTCTTTTTTGCAACTTGTTCCCTTATAAAGTGATAGTTGATTGGAATGTGCTTCGTCTTGGAGTGCATCACTGGGTTCTTTGAGATATTGATGGAACTTGTATTATCACAATAGATTGGAATGGGCTCATCATACTCAACTTGTATATCTGTTAGAGTTTGTTTCATCCATAGAACCCGTGCACAACATGATGCTGCTATAATATACTCTACCTCGACTGTAGATAAAGATGTTGATGATTGTTTCTTGCTTAGCCAAGGTACTAAACACTCACCCAAGTAGAATAATTCTCCACTAGTGCTTCATCGTTCAATAATACAACCTGCCCAATCTGCATCTGTGTAGGCAATACGTGATAGATCATTTCCTTTTGGATACCATAATCCAAACTCTTCTGTTCCTTTGAGATATATGAAAATCCTCTTCACTGCTAATACATGTGATTCCTTTGGTGTTTCTTGAAATCATGCCACGTGTCCAACTGCCTGCATTACATTTGGTCTTAATGTTGTCACATATAGTAGGCTACCAATCATTGACCTGTATTTCCTCTGATCTTTAGAATTTGAATCATCATCTTTTATCAACATGAAATTGGTTTGCATGGGAGTGATAACTGGTTTGCAATCTTCCATTCCGAACCTCTTTAGCATTTCTATGATATACTTGGTTTGAGAAATAAAAATTCCTTGGTTGCTTTGACGTATCTGAAGACCCAGAAAGAAGGATAGTTCTCCAATTAATGACATTTCAAATTCATTCTGCATGTCCTTTGCAAATTTATGGCTTAACCTATCATCAATACTTCCAAAAATAATATCATCAACATAAAATTCAATTAATAAAATACGATCTTGAGTTACCTTGATGTAGAGGTTGTTGTCTGTATATTGACGACTGAGAGGGATCCCCAAGAATCTGAGGATCGACGGTCCTCATTACTTCATGACTTCGACGTTCGAGGATTTTGGCGTTACAACACCCCTGTCCTTTCAAAGCAGTCAATGTCAGGTTGAATTCATCGTAAATCTGACAATTAGGATAGAACACGCAGGATCCCTAGATCTATGGTCCTGGTCACTTCGTGGCTCCGGCGTCGGGGGTTTTGGATTTACTGCCACTCCATTCTCCCAAAGCAAGACTTTGTCAAAGTATCGTGTGTGGGTCCCCCCTCCTGAATGATCAGACGGTAGGCAGGGATCCTAACGATATCCCCCAAATCTACGACTCTCCTTTACTTCATAAATTTGACGTTCAGGGAGGTTGATTCTATGGCATCTCCATTCTCCCAAAGTGGTACTCTGTCAAAGTCTCCTCGGCGTAGATCTAACAGCTAAGGGAACCCCCGAACATTCTCGATCGGTCGTGATAGGGAGTTGGATCCTGGTTTATTCAGTAAGATAGGTTCCTCTAACCACTAGGGAAACCACCCAACATCGGTCGACCTTACATGTAACCATGAATCTCGGTCACCTTCAACCGATTTGTGACTATTTTAGCTGACAATACTCTGAATTCCCAGACTTCCAGAGTTCTGAAGCTAGAAAAACTTAGCTCCCTTAGGCTTAGCACAGGTTTCCTGGGTTTTGGTCACATGGGTCCTTCGAAACTCTCATGAGTTAAACATATCTTCATCATCGTGAACTTGCTAAGGACTTGGGCATGGTGTTCCAATTGCACAGTAAGGAGTCTGAAGGAGATATCCTCTTCATACTGACAGGGTCAGATTGATGCAATTAATGTGCAATTTGCTCAGCCTCAAGCAAGGTAATTAAGTTAGTTACTTTTAAAACGTTTTCTTCACTTAATGAAAATATTTAGAACTAATGTCAACATTTGGTAGTTATGATGAATGGTTTTGTAACTTGAGTAATTGAAATCTTACTTAAATCACTTGTAGTTAACGTTGAACTAGTTGTGAAATTGACAAATTACTCTGATTGATTAATTAAATAGTTCATTCGTTGTGTTGATAATTTTTTATGCTAAATTGTAGATGTAGCACACCTAGCTTTAAACCTGTTGGGATATGCCACACATAAAATCTTGCGGAACTGTATAAATTGTAACATCCCCAGACCACCCAGGCCGGGGCCATGTCACTCCATAAAAAAATTTCTTTCATTTGTATAAATATATATAGAACTTAAGCAGACAAACACATTATGCAAATACAGAGATTCATGTGGAAATAATAGTAAAAATATACATGTAACATTCATAGGCAAAAACCATAAACATAAACATATGTATAAAATACACAACATGTAAATTAATACACCATTGATACTTATCTTTTATAGAAGACCACCAACTATGTGCATACCTTCCACGATCCTCCCATCCTTAGACCACACTGCACAAAACTCTCAACAGTGTGTCACCCCCGATCTGGGACTAAACTCTACCTGGGTAAATGGATTACTAGCTAGGATGAGACAACACATACAACATGAAGGTTTTCATCCCAGGATCCAACTCAAACTACCAGCCTACGATCTCTCATTCTCCACATTCCTATCCCACCCTAGGAAGTGTGCACCTTCTCTGCTCAACAGTCCTTTGACTTCCCCACTTCCCTTCTAGGGATTCAATAACAAGCCGGATAGGAAGTCTCAGAGCACCGTAGTTGTAGTTGGTCTCCCTCAAGAAATCACTTCCCTAATAATTCTCTCACCTGGAGAGAGTTTCTCACGGGCCTGAAAACCTGCCTCTTCAATCCACAGGCCTGACAACCTGCCTCTTCAAACCCACGAGCCTGAAAAACTTACCTCTTCAATCTAGAGCTTAAGTCAACCATTTACATGTAATGGTGAAAAAAATAACATCATTCAGTTAAGGCATCATCAGAATTCAGGTATGGAACACGTGATGGCAGCGACAATAGCCTTCGGGTTTGGTTTATGCATTTCCCATAACAATAAGTTACAAGCAACACAAGAGTGCATGCAGGCTCTAGGAGTGCGTGAATGATGCAGAGGTCGACTCATGGAGAGCATGGTTGAGTGTGTGAATGGCTCTTTGCATGGGAAACTAACTAATTTCCCCCACACTTATTTGCACGCACCCTTGATGACATATGGCTTTCAATGATCTCGTTTCTCTCCCCTTGGGATTCATTCTCTTTCCCATGAGACTTAGGATAAAATAATTATCCTCACCGAAATATTTAGGAATAATATTATAATATTCATTTGTCATTAAGCCCTCAAGCTTAGCCCTTTTCCTATGCTCTTAGCCTCTTCATTTCCCTTGCTAGTGAGGTTTAGTCCCCCATACTCTTTTATCGTGGTTGGTCTACACGCAACGATGTATTTATTAATGATATGCATGTTTACATATACAAAAATAGGATCAATGGACTTTAGCATCTAGGCCCTCCTGCATAATAATCACATAACCCTCCTAGATTATAATAACTTGGCTCACCAGCCTATGAAACATATTCACATTCACATTTACAATTGGGGCTTGATCTTGGGATATTACAATCCCCTCCCCTTGTTTATGCATTGTCCTCAGTGCATTATATACCATGAATAATTCAAAATTCTTCAAAAAAATCCAAGATTTTTCTATTGGAAGATTGTTATCCACCTGGTGCTCTACTTTCAAGCACCATTTCATGTATTCATATTGTAGCTGGAAGTCATTTGCTTTCTTCCACAAATTTTCTTCAAGAGAGAATTCATCTCAATGTTCCATGTGACATACCCTCGTTATGACAACTACCATGCCATAAGCACTCCTGAGTTGCCTCTTCCTTGTTTCACTCACCCTTCCAGGCTCAGGCATCCCTTCATTGCTACACAGTCCTTCAATGATTCATACTGCCAAGACTTTCACACACAAGGAGAGCACTAACTCATTATTAGAACCACAATAAGGTTCTACATTTATAGGGCTCCAGTTTCTTCAACAATAGTTGTTCTTTCCAAGCATTCCACTTTAATCAACATTATATCATCTGCATCACACACATGCAGTTATCATGAGAGAACATTATAAAAAAATTCATTTAGAAACTCAAACTTATTTCATAAGGAATTCAACTTTTCCCCAAAATATGAAGTTTTATTTCATAATTTTTCATGGCTATTGCAATAGTAGGATGCAGTCATCCTTCTGGATTTCAGTGAGCACCATATTAAATACCATTTTTCCTGCAATGTTTTTATCTTGCATTAAGCCAGCATATTGTTAATATTTCTTGTACATCATACTTTCATTGCAATATGTACCAAAACCTTACGAAGTGATCTTAGAATTGTCTACAACTATCAATTCAATCACAACTACCAAACCATTTATTAATTAGAACAAAACATCATTATATGCATATGCATGTTCACCATTAATATCAGTAAGTTCCTTACTCTATTTTTTGAACAGAAAATTTCATGTAGTCCATGCTCATGTGACTACTTGACTTGCAACTTTCTTGTTGCAATGTCCTAACAACTTTTGAAACATTCCCAACTCCATGAGTTTGTAACGTTTCAGTTGTTAGTATAATTAGTTCCATTAGATAGCATATATGCATGCATTCACAAAAAAAAAGGCATTCAAGCATGACAATTCTATCAAGCATAAGTGCAACTCTACTACTTAATATGCATGAGTGCAACTCTCAATGCATATATATTCAATGCACTTTTGTATTGATTTTCATGATTCTCTATATCTAAGTCATGTATCTCACCATTGGTAAATTGGAGATATAGCCAATGCCTTGACACATTCTCCATACACTTCCTATTGTCTTCTCAATTACTTGGATTCCTTCCTTTTCGACTCGAACACTACACCAAAATATAATTCTATGGTGTTCATTAGTGTTAGCAAAAAGGTTGCAGTCCAAGTTTTATTTAAAGGTATGAAGTTCATTGGACATAATGTGGTACATAACATTTCCATAACCAACCATGTCATGGCCTCATACATGATTATCTTTTCTGGCATCCATTCCTATAACAGGTCCATACCCTTTATTGCTTTGGTTATTACCTCATAACCAAATTAACATGATATGCTAGTATGTCAGCGTGTGCATTCAAAACTAAGAATATTTGATAATTATTATAGGCCTCCTTCCTTTACCACACGTAATGGTATCTTATTCCCATTTATGCATTCAAATAATACAATACTGTGATTTCATAAAATAACTCTGGCTGAGGAAATTCTTACCTAAATTCCCTTCAACAATTATGCAATAAGAGTAAATAAAACTCATACTTGTATAGTTTCCATTAAATTAATTTCATGTTACCTGGTTAGCTGATTACAGTAGAAGCCTCCATGCCTATTTTATCAATCTTATAATCAACACTTCATCTTTTTTTTGTTTCCTTCCATAAGCAGCAACATCAGTAGCAGCACTTGCAAACATGCAAGAATTCTATTTTTTTGTGTATGGTTGTCCAATGAGCCATAACATAATTGTTGTTGCAGTAATTGTAGCAGCTTCTTTCTCCCTGTATCACTTTTCCTTATTGATCCCAAAAGTCTTCAATTCGTCTCGGATTCCTGAATCTTCTTGTTCTCTCACTATAATCATTGTACATGATTACGGCTACCATGAGCACTTTCTAGCCAAATCAATCTTGGCTAATTTTTCATTTCCATCCAAATACTAAGCTAATATTAACCTTTAGTATTCATTTATATCCTGGATCCATCTAACCCAAATCATACTTGGAAAAACAATCATGTTGTCTTATAGACTTTGGATCTTCAACATCCATTTACTTTTCGGGACTGAACTACTTCAGCCCTTTCCTGATTGAATACTTTAGCACTTCAGGTTTCTTGCACCATTTTATTCTCTTTTCTTAGCCAACTAGTCTCAAACTTGACTTGCATAGCCAATATCTAGCATACTATAAGGATGCACATATGCCTTCCTTGCTAGCTGCATAGAATTAATTGGAAGTAATTAACATTGCTTTTAATTTACCATCATAATTTCCAGTGATACTTCCAACCTCCGAGAATGTCACTCATGGCTCTATGCCACTTGAGATGGATTCTTGTCAGCTACCATCTCCTTTCGAGTCCTTTGCATTCTATACCAAGCGTAGAACCATTTTCTTCTTCATGGTTCCTTATTGATTTCTCTTTAGAAATTCATTTCATTTTCAAGTTCTTCTTGACTTGATATCTCCATGCTATTATGAAAATACCTTCAACACTTTTGGAATGCATCAACAATCCTCTACTATTTTTTTTGTCCCTCATGGAGTGTTTTCATGCATCCCTATTAGCTTGATATCTACCTCATGATTTCTTCTTCCATTATCTTAAGATGTTCAAGGACTTGACTCCATCCTAGAATCTTTCCTTTTCCACTCTGCATGCTTGCAACCATATATTATGTTGATATTAATTTTCAACATCCCATTGTTACTTGGTTCCTTCTAATCCAACTCCTACATGACCAAATTACATTTCCGGTCATGCTCTTCTGATTAACCTTGGATATTTAACACCAATTCCTTTCTTGAATCAATTGATTTATCCTTTCCTTGACTGAACATATCATCACTTGGATTTTCTTAATGAACCATTACTTCCTCCTATCTTGACCCGTCTGATTCCAACCTGACTTGCATATTCAACTTCTATCATGCCATATTGATGCCCTTCATACCATGTTTCCACTACACACTCTAATAGCAATAATGGAGGTGTTGTATCCAAATTGTAGGACTGATCCTTGGAGATGTTACATCTTATCTCCAAATATACTCCTTGTTTCTCTTTAAAAGAAAAATAACATTTTAACCTATCAATCTTTTAGAGAATATATTCCCACACTCTACTGTCTTATCTGTACATTGGCATCCTTTAGAGTGAATGTACTTTCACTACATCATTCACTACATGGTCTACTCTTATACCAATTTCCATTGAGCACCCTGATTAACATGAGTGGATTTCCTGTAGTGGATTCCCAAACTTCATGGCTGCACCCAGATTCATATCTTAACATTCTTCAATCTTGACCTTTGATAATCTTGTGGGATATTCTTGACTTAAAATTATGTCCTCAAGTTATTCAGCTCCTTCTTGATACCAGGTCTAAACTCTTTCATATTCTATAAAACCATCCTTTCTTATTCTCATGATTTTCATCTCCATATGAACCTAGGGTACATGCATTATCATGTATTGCAGATGGCTTTCCCCAACTAGAATTCACATTTTGATGTGAAAATTTGTTATCTGGATTTTTTTCCCCAAACAAGAATTTTATTAGGGTTTTCCATGTTGCTTATTGAACCCAACATCTGAACCAGTAAATTCTTAAAGATCCCAAATGTACAATGAAGAACTATCTATGTCCTTTATTCTATCTGTAGACATCTCTAGCACTTTTCTATTTTAATTGTAACCATAACTTCAAAAATGTGCATACAGAAAAATTTGTTATCTATAACCACAATATACACTTTTGGTAACATATGCACAATTTTTCCTTTTATCTCTTGTATCCATCTTCCACTTCAATCATATGTGACTGAAACTCAACTTGCTTATTGTCCAGGGATGCATAGATCCTAGGTATACTTTTGCCCATGTCCTACACTATTTCATCTTGTTGTACACTGTGAACAGTCCTCACTTTTTCACCCCTGAGAGGACAGTCTCTAAACATATGATCTTCCCCAAAACCCCAACATTTAATAGGTGGTTGTCTTGGTCTTTTCCCCCCTGTCTCAATCATTCTGGGTTCCATAATGCATCAAGACTCTTTCTTTTGATTTTTCCTGAAAATTTCCTGCCCAACTCAATTTTCTAACTGAGTATTTATATTCTATTGTTCAAGATCTTTCCAATGCCTACTTCCATGCTCAATTTTGAGTCTTCAGCAGAAAGTTATGGGTATTTAAAAAAAATTCTTCTTGGGAGGTAATCTCTGTACAATTCTTATTCTTCTTCTTCAAAGACAAATTAGCTCTTAGACTCATGTTGAATCCTCTTCCAGGGTTCACAGGCTCTTGTGATTTCCTTCCAATGCATGTTTGTACAAATCAAAAACCCCACAGACTCCTTTTCTAATCCCCTTTCTATCCTTAAAAACAATTTTATGGCACTAGCCCTTTTTCTTCAGCCCCCAATATCATGTGACGATGGGCTATGACCAAACGCTTAACTGAAAGGTGCTTTTCCATAGTTTCGGGACTTCGGGGCTCCAGAACTTCAGCCTTCAGAGGCTCTTACTACCTCTCGTCTTATTTCTCTCGAACGTCAAACTGACGAACTTTGTCATAGTACATCTTTGGAGCTTCGGGGCTTCACTACTTCAAAGCTTTGGGAGATTCACTAACATAACATAACACTTCTCCTGAATGTCGAACTGGAAAAATCCCGGACCGACACTTCAGAGATTTGTGCTTCGAGGGTTCTTATACTATTACACCTTAATTCTCTCAAACGTTGATTTTCCAAATTCTAGGGGTGGCACTTTGGCATTTCGTTACTCCAGCGCTCCCTTGCTTTGGGCTTTGGAAGATCTTGCAACAACATAAAAACATATCCCCGAATGTCGAATCTTCTAACTTTAGGAGCCTCATCAACAATCACACACCAAGGGGGTGCTACATGTCAAAAACATAGAGATGGCATGTGGCCCAGTATAAAGGTGACACATGTCAAGTTCTAATTGGCACAAAAGGTTTGTGAAAATCACAAAACAAGATGACACGTGGCATGCTTAGAGTGGTCCATGTCACCCCAAGTGACATCATCATGCCACGTCACTTCGGCGCTATGAGTCTTCGGTATTTTGGGCTTCAGAAGACTTCACACTATAACACTTCAAAAATACGGAACGCTAAATTTTCAAACTCTTGAACAGGTTTTCCCTGGAGCTTCGGGAATCTGACACTCCAAGGCTTCGAAACTTTGGGCTTTAGAGGATTTGGCTGCTAAACACCACCCCACCCTTGAACTGTCGAACACCAAAATTTCGAACACTTGTTATTCTTTGGAAACGTGTCCCTGAACATGATCGGTCTGGATTGGTTCTGAACTTTGAGACTTCGGGGAACTCTTCCCTCCACGCAACCAAAAACAAATTTCCCCGTAGTGTCGAACTACCGAACCACTTGGGGATCCAATGGCTCGCCTTCTCCCAAATGATATACGGTGTAGATTCACTTCGGGACTTCATAGCTTCGGGGCTTTTGCCTCCTTTTTGTCAAAGACTTAAAATTTTTCGAAGCAACAGAATCCGAAGGACTTGAGGGGTTAACTGTCGCACTCCTTTTTCCAAGATCTGACGACTGTGAAGGATTCAATCCCTTCCTGAACAGATCCTACGATCATTGTGGTTTCCTAAACTACTACACCTATTGAACTTTCAAACACAATTAAGGTGTGCTCTCATCCCTGTCTTAGCACTCATGGATGCTCTGAAACTCAAATTTTGTCCATTTCGACAACAATTCTCTGTGAAAATTTTTCTTCAATTTCCACTTACACGACCCATCCAGGATTAGTGTTGAAAACCGAATCTTTGATACCATATTGTAACACACCCAGCCTTAAACCTGATGGGATATGCCACACATAAACTCTTGCAGAACTATATAAATTGTAACATCCCCATACCACACAGGCCCGGGCCATGTCACTCCATAAAAAAAATACTTTCATTTGTATAAATATATATAGAACTTAAGCAGAAAAACACATTATGTAAATACACAGATTCATGCAGAAATAATAGTAAAAATACACATGCAACATTCACAGGAAAAACCCATAAACATAAACACATGTATAAAATACACAACATGTAAATCAATACACCAGTGATACTTATATTGTATAGAATACCACCAAATGCATGAAGACCTTCCACGATCCTCTCATCCTTAGACCATGTTTCTCAGAACTCTCAGCAGTGGATCACCCCCGAGCTGGGACTAAATTCCACCCGGGTAAATGGATTACTAGCTAGGTTGAGACAACATGGAAAACAAGACGTTTTTCATCCCAATATCCAACTAAAATTACCATCCTACGGTCTCTCGTTCCCCACATGCATGTCCCACCCCAGGAAGGGTTAGAATATGAAGTATTGTGCTCATTTTACCATTGACAATACCCTTGTCACTCAACCATAGGCCGAAGCCACCCTACGAGCACCTTGACCTTGAAAAAGAAAAGAATTATGGTAGCAATCCAATAGCCAAGAGAGGATAATGCACCAAGCAAGAAGTAACCAAGCTAATAAGACAGTCTCACCCAAAAACTGGCGCAACACCTTCCCCAGGACTTGCACACAAAACTGTTGGACTACAGTGCGTAGAAACTGCTCTCTGCAATTTTGAGAACAAGTGTCAAATGAGAGATTGGCGCCCTGTATTTATAGTGATTCCGACAGACTTACTGGGGCCGACTTCTCCTTCTAGGTACTAATTAATTCATATTAATCATCTATTGTCAGTCGACATCTTGTCTAGGGTTTCCTTCATTTCTTTTTTTCCTTCCAAAACATTCTAATCTTGTCAAAGGTCACAATAGAGGTTCATACCTCTCGAATCTACCTTAATATCAACACTCCCTCCTAGCTAGGGAGGTATGGTCTTGAGCACAACAGACCATTCAACTAGTAGAATCACTAGCACTGTCATTATTATCCAACTGAATAATTCTCCATGACAACTGACACAATATCAATTGATAGAACACAACTGTGTTTTATCCATGGTAGTACATAACTACACTCTAGTGGTTTACTACCACACCAAGTAGCATACAAGTACTTGATCAATGATGTATAGTAACAAACAGTGGAACATATCCACCACAGTAGCACAATTCTACTGCCTGGAGATAGGCAGTCTCCATAACAATCTTCTGATGTCAACCTGCACAGAAAATATTGTTAAAGATAAACTGAATCATCTGGACCAATATTTCACTCACATCTGTGAGATATGAAATAATATCTTCCCTCAGAGTAGAACGATGAGATATCTGGACTATTCTTCTCAAGCAAGGAAGAATAATTGTCTTGCCTTCTGAACCTGGACCATTCCCCACCTTGGGCCATTCTTCCTACACTAATCAAAGTGCACCCTGGAGAGAATGTATAAACCCTAAGGAATGTCTGTCCCTGATTGTTGAGCCTGGACCATTCCCCACCTTGGGCCATTCCTCCTACACTAATCAAAGTGCACCCTGGAGAGAATGTATAAACCCTAAGGAATGTATGTCCCTGATTGTTGAGCCTGGACCATTCCCCACCCTGGGCCATTCCTCCTATACTAATCAAAGTGCACCCTAGAGCGAATGTATAAACCCTAAGGAATGACTGTCTGGACCATTTCCCTGTTAACCATAAGAGGAAAATATCATCCTATATCAACCTCCAAACTGGAACATTCCTCATGTTAACCATGTTGGAAATACTAAGACAACTGAGAGGGGGGGGGGGGGG
>ML779484.1:20525-36502 GCA_009831015.1 Picea engelmannii | reverse complement strand
TAGCACCCACTAGAAGGAAGCACCAACTCCCTGAATATTCCAGCACCAACTGGATGGAAGCACCAACTTCCTGAATGTTCCAGCACCAACTGGATGGAAGCACCAACTTCCAGTTACACAGGCTCCAACCTGCATAACAGAGAACACTAGTTCTCCCTTGCACCACCCTGGTTTCTCTGGCTGCAACCAGATGGAAGCTACAACTTCCAGTGTTCAAGCTCCCACTTGAACCTCTAAGGAAAACAGTCCTCCCAAACACCTCCCAACCTCCCTATAAATTTAAATAATAAATACACAGACAACTTATGCAGATATGTCAATTCTTACCTATCTTTCCTTCTTTATAAATCTGGTCTTCTATCTTCTTTTATGCAATTCTTCTCTTCTTTTGTTTGTTTACAGGTCTTCTCTGCATCAACTTTTTCTGTCATTCGGCTATGCTTCTGCTCTGTCTGTCTTTCTGCTCTGCTTTTACTCTGCGTTTCATCTCACTCTGCACATTTGCTCAATCTGATGCTACCCCCTGCTCATTTTCCTTTTCTTACTGTTTATTCATTTTCCCTCCACGACAGCCAACCACATACAGTCTGTCTCATTTTCTTTTATACTCACCCACACGACGGTTCCACTTCACATTTCCTTAGGCAAAAGAAAGACAATTGTCCAGGCAACTGAAACGCCAACTGATCGACAACTAATTTGCAATCATGAGTCCATTTTGCTAACAGAATTCAAATTAAGGAGTTAACTTGAGAGAGAGAACAGTACCCCTCCGATCAATACTTGATCCGACGGTTCAGATCTAATCGAGATTTCACACATCGCGATTTCGACACTCTTGGCGTTCAGAGTTTTTGTCACTTACAAATCCCGATCCTCGAAACTCCATGAAGAAGTCAGATCAACGGTTCAGATCACTTCTTTATTCAACGACTGCGATTAAATCGCGATTTCTCATATCGTGAAATCGACATTCCTGTTGCATTGTGTTCTTTGCCTCTCTATGTCGCGATTCGCGAAACTCCGATGTGGAGTTTGATCAACGGTCCAGATCTGATATTGACTTGACGGCTGTGATTGAATCGCGATATCGCATATCGCAAAATCGGGGTTCTTGTTGCATTTGTTTCTTTTCCTTTTGAAATTGCGATTCACGAAACTCTGATACGGGCTGTGATCAACGGTCCAGGTATGATCTTAACTCAACGGCTGCGATTGAGTCGCGATATCGCATATCGTGAAATCAAGGTTCTTGTTGCATTTGTTTCTTTTCCTTTTGAAATTGCGATTCACGAAACTCCGATACGGGCTGTGATCAACAGTCCAGGTATGATCTTAACTCAACGACTGCGATTGAGTCGCAATATCGCATATCGCGAAATCGGGGTTCTTGTTGCATTTGTTTCTTTTCCTTTTGAAATCACGATTCACGAAACTCCGATACGGGCTGTGATCAACGGTCCAGATATGATCTTAACTCAATGGCTGTGATTGAGTCGCGATATCGCATATCGCGAAATCGGGGTTCTTGTTGCATTTGTTTCTTTTCCTTTTGAAATCGCGATTCACAAAACTTCGATGTGGAGTTTGATCAACGGTTCAGATCAACCTAGATCCTGACGGCTCAGATTAGATTGTGATTTTGCAAATCGCGATTACTCCCACTTCTCCTTGTACTTTAAAGAGCATGCAGGTTATCCTTGATCCGACGATGGTCGGGTCTTGCGCTTGGATCTAACGACTGAGATCTGTCCTCCTCTTCAGTGCGCTCGTCTTGTCTTCATTCAGATCTGACGGCCCTCATTCTTTCGGGAAATTTGAATGGGATCCAACGGTCACTGACTCTTCTCCTCCCGATTATTGCTGCGCTGCTACTCATTGTTGTTGTACTCAAGCCATCACCACAACCACAACTGTACTTTCCATCAATGACAAGTATACATTGCCTGTAAATATGCTAACAATCCTTTGTACATTCTTCATGCCATTCGCTGTCTGTTGCATATTTACCAACAATCTCCCCCTTTGGCTGTAAATATGCTAACAATCCTCTGTACATTCTTCATGCCATTCGCTGTCTGTTGCATATTTACCAACAAACCACAATGAGAAATCGTTGTCCGATGAGGCGGGCCAGTCTTCTTGAGTAACCCTCAAGAAGAGAGACTGCATCTACGACTCATAAGGAAGAGAATTCATACGACTCATATTTGACATATAGTATTGATAATATGTCAAATATGAGTCGTATGAATTCCATTCCTTATGGATCTTCGTGAGTTTATCCTTCATCCATGTCAAAAGACCTTATGGTCTCTATGATCCTCTCTGTATCTCGGGTGAGACCTTCCTTAGCCTTGGTCGAGGATTGATATGCCGGTGCTCTGGGGTTTTTGTTGGACAACTCTGGATGAACTCTGGGTCTAAACTCCTCGACCTTGAGAAGGATGCATGCAAGCATGGATCAAAATGCACCAACAATATCCCTATAAGAAAATCAAAATAGTCTAGGGGAGATACATTACATTTGGCATTGTCATGAAAAGAGTCGATGGAAAAGGTGAAGGTACAACATGTATTCACAAGCAAGCGAGGTTAATGTTTCTACACCCACCTTAGGTGATAAGGAGAGGGTGGGATGTGGTGGGGAGCTATTGATAGGCTACGAATTCATGGGAGAGAAGGTTCTTTTGAAAACCATTATCGAGATTGAGAGTAGCCAATAGATCTTTGACTTGGAAAATTATGGGTCGAGATTAGATCATTGGAGAGGTGAAAAGGATCCCTAGTCATTAGCATCAATTAGGGATTTGAAAAGAAGTAGGGTTGGTAAGAGGGATGCATTATGGTTCATGAGAAGACATGAGACAAGGATCAATTGGAATAATAAGAACCTACTCATTGGTGTACAAGGTTTGGGAGGTGGCTTCTCATTGCAATATCCAACAATTTGCAACAGAGTGGCCTTCTACATTTTATGCTAGTGACACAAACAACTAGGGAGAGAGGAGGATGGCACACCAATGGTAGGGTTTGGTGAGGGTTGTGGGAGCATGTGATTAGGGAAAGGACACAGGTTAGGGTTATGAGAAGAAGAGAAGTGAGAGGTTTGTGCATTTTTTGTTCCACATCTAAGGAATGAAGAAAGGCTTGGTCTAGAGTGATGCTCCCAAATCATGCCACTTCAAGTCGAAAAACAATCAAAAAACAATAATTAAAGTTGAGAATGAGTACCCCTTTAGATTTCTTGATATGGAGTTGGATCCATAGCTTGGTGAAAAGTTCAATATATTGTTGGATGCTTTAACCATGAGCTTGATGAAGCTATAACCACCTACACTTCAAATTTTGAAAATATCCAAGAGGGTAAAAACACCATCTAAGGGCTTGGAAGAAGGTGTCCCAAGTGGCAATGTAACCAAAAGTGGAATTGCCAACATTATCCTCTTTTGGTTTGATGTAGATCGTTGGAGAATCATATTGAGATTACCGCTAGACTTGGACCACACCATCAAACTTTTGTGCTATGAGCTACATATTTTGATCCTCAATTATGTCCAAACAAGTCTTGAAATATGCAATGAAGCTACAAATCCAAGAGTCCAGGAGTTGCCCTTGCTTTTTGGTGGGAAAATTTGGGTAGAGAAATGAAAGTGTAGAGATAGAAAACAAGAGTGGGAGCTTGTATTTGGTTGCACATTACTTTTTTGAGGGTGAGGTTCAGCTACTATATTGTTCTAGCAAGAGGTGATTCTACATCATTTGAATAAGAGTCATGGCAATGAGGCGTTGTTAAAAAGATGTGAGTAAGGTCCTTGATGAGAAGGTACTAAGGAGCATGTCATATTCAACATTGATATGTCGGGTAACTTGATATAATGTTGACATGTAAAAATTTAATACATTGCTAAAGAGAGATCGATGTTGTGGCAATAGAGTTATGTTGTGTGTTGGAGATGAAATCATTGGCTGGGAAAATGAGAGATAGCTCTAGATGTGCAAAAAAATACTACTTGGAGTGCTTGGTAGGTCCACAAATGTGTTGGAGGCACCACATTATTCATAGTGTTATTGAATTGAAGAAACAAAACGAGTGATGCTGAGAAAGTCACTAGGGCGACGAAGATGAGTGAAACCCTAGATAAGGGTGCCCTAGCTTGATAGTTGTCTAAGGTGATTGTTACACCTGAGGGGAAAACACCAAAAGAGTTGGGTGGCAAGGCATGTCTTCAAGGAACCTAGATCAATGTCGAAAATAGTTGTTCTGGGTGGGGCTCTAAGCCAGAGAGAACCAAAACGATTGCCAAGAGAAAACCTCCCAAAGAACCCAACATTATGGTAAAATTTGAGTGAGTACAAAACCAAAAAGAGACATATTTATGTGAAGCATAGGCCTAAATCGTAGACTTTAAGACCAAATGATGAGTTTCAAAGAGCCTGACATCTAAAAACAAGAAATTAGTGAAACAAAACCTAAATAATAATATTCAAATAAAAAATAAGGTGAAAAACAAAAAAAAAATTAAATAGATTGCTTATCATATATTCATTCCTTATTAAATTTGAGTGAGTACACCATATATTCATATATGGTGTACACCAAAAATAGATTGCTTATCATATATTCATTCCTGAGGGGAAAACACCAAAAGAGTTGGGTGGCAAGACATGCCTTCAAGGAACCTAGATCAATGTCGAAAATAGTTGTTCTGGGTGGGGCTCTAAGCCAGAGAGAACCAAAACGATTGCCAAGAGAAAACCTCCCAAAAAACCCAACATTATGGTAAAATTTGAGTGAGTACAAAACCAAAAAGAATCATATTTATGTGAAACATAGGCCTAAATCGTAAACTTTAAGACCAAATGATAAGTTTCAAAAAGACAAGAAATTAGTGAAACAAAACCTAAATAATAATATTCAAATAAAAAATAAGGTGAAAAACAAAAAAAAAATTAAATAGATTGCTTATCATATATTCATTCCTTATTAAATTTACAAAGAATGCATCTAAGCTTATTCATCTATGGAATTCTTTTATAAATTTACAAAAAATACATCTAAGCTTATTGATCTATGGAATCAACTTAAACTATTCACAAAATTAACCACTAAACCACCTACACACAATTCATCACTAAAAATACAATCCTTTATTAAAAATTACTTTTAAAAAGCCATAAATATGCCCTTATGAGAGGGTTGTCATGGAGGAGAGTACCTTCACAAAACGCCAGAACCGAAATAGGAAAGTTCTTGTGGATTATGTAAAAAACACAGAAAGCAAGGCGACCAAGATGAAACCTTATCCGTTCACAAAGGCACTAATCATTCCATATCGAGACCAAGATGAAACCTTATCTGTTAACAAAGTCACTAATCATTCCATATCCACACGTTGATCTTGATGCTAAACTTAGATAACTATAATGGTAAGTAATACTATAAATACACACACCTATGCAAAGGTAGTGTCATATAATGTGAAAGGAGTTTGAAGTTGTATTTATAAAGGTGTAGGTTAAAGATTCTACCAAATGAAGATTTATTTGGAGGATATTTATTTGAAATTCGGTTAGAAATTGTTGGATTCTTAGATTTAAGTAATTATTTATGTAGAATTCAAGTGTTTTACATGCTGAATCCATTTTTACATTCAAAAATGAATTTTGAACAACAAAAAATAGTGATTCATGTAAATTTATATCGTTGAATTTCGACCAAAAAAATCATTTTGTAAAACAGCTAACCAACACCATTTAGAAAAGATTGTTGACTTATATGTAAGAATTACTTGTATTTAGAAAATGGAGGCTTCTTAGAATTTCATTGGGTAAATACTAGACATTATAAATATAACAAAACTGGAATACAATTCTGTATACATATTTCATAAAACCCTAGAAAAGGGCGATGGTGGTAATACACGGTGGGTGCGATGGTCGTAATACATGGTGGCATTTTGAGAATAAAGACAAGTGCAAGAAAATTTTGGAAAATATATTCTGCGTACCCTTACTCTTCCACTTTTTTCTAAAGTTTCTTTGGCGATCCGTGCTTAATAAAGGTGGTGATCATTGACAAAGGAAAATGTTCTAAAATCTTAGACACAAGTATATGATTTAAGTTATCAAGTGGGATTGTAGTGTTATGGATGTAGAACGATGTGGATGGAATTCTTCTTCGTCGCCACTCTTAATGACAAATGGGTTTGGTCTTAAAGCGTTTGAAAATTGAAAGTTAAAATGGGATAAAGGTGAAATTAGTTTTCAACCAAAATTTAAAGTGCTCTCTAAACTTTAATGACATAATTTTCAAATTTTAAAGACGTATGGGAATTTTGCTAGTTAATTGTAAAAGTTAGAGTTTGAAGTGTCCATTTTTTTTAAATTAAAACACAATTAGGTATACAAAGAATATAATTGCAGAATAACCAAAAATAAGATATAACAAGGGCTGCATGGCAGCTTAGTCTCTGCCAAGTAGATTTGGAAATGGAGATGATAGTTGACACCTTATAATTAACACTGATAACTATATTGTGAGAAAGATTGGAATTCAACCTAGACTCGCAAGGAATGGAAGAACTCTCGCTTAATTTCCTTTTATATTAATTTTTTGTTAAAACCCATGAAGTTGGTAGAAAATAAATGAATCTGAATGAAATAATAAAAAACTCGAATAAAGAGAAACGTTTGGATGGAATAGAAAATAATGTGACTCATTATTAATTTTACAAATTTAAAATATTAAAATAATATTATTATGTTTGTTTATCTATTTTTTAAATATAAATAATAGATAAAAAAAAAATCATTGAACTAACTTTTTAATAAATGTAAAAATGTAATCATTATGAAAGTAAAAATAATTTACTTAAATTATAATTATAAATAATTAAAATTGGAAGTTCGAAATTATTACATCTATTATAAAATAATATTAATAATGTAACTTTATATACAGGGACTAATAAATATGTTTGTGTAATACAAATTCATTCAACATTAGAAAAAGCACCTTTGAAGACTGATAAATAACTGTAATCCCGGTTTATGCTCATTATCAAAGAACCAATCACAAACTTCGACATTGATAAAATTAGATAAAGTTCCTATTTTGTTATGGTTAGACAACAGGCTCTAATAAATACACGCGCTCTAATAGATAAAATAGTATACGCGCCCCAAGTAACATACTTGTGTCATGGTAAACAATATAGTTTCCTTGGCCATGGCCCAAGCCCTGCCTTTCTCTCTGTAATAGCGAGCTCGGAAAAGACAGGATGCCCGGCAAGCTCAGGCCAGGAAAGTGAGAACCAGATTGCACTGCAAAGCGCTTAGGACGAGCTCAGGTACGGTGTCTAAGGCTACTGCCTTGTGGCGTGTGAGAGACCTCGCGAATTCTGAATTAAATCCCATTCTGGTCAAACTAAATCCCAGTCTCTCCAGCACATGCAAGAGATAAGACTTTTGCAGTGCAGTACAACTGGCTCTAATAAATACAGGCTTTCCTTGTCAAACTTATACATTGATTTACGTGAAGCCTGCAATAACACATCAAACATATTTTGAGAAAAAAATATTATTTTATTATTAATATATATATATATATATATATATATATATATATATATTGATTTCCTATGTTACACATTTGATATAAAACAAAAATCTAAAGTCAACTATAAACTAATAGAAAGTCAATGAGCAACCCATCGCTATAGTCCCAAGCCTTTAGCAGGGACTAATAAGATAAAATATGTAAAGAGACTCTTGCATATTGATAATGTGAAGAACAATACAATATTCACTTGTCTCTCAATGTGGGACAATTTTTTATTGGGCAGAGCTTCAAATACACAACACAAGAGAAACATTTCATAGCCTCTTATCTCTTTAAATAGATTTTCCATAGCAAAAACCCTAACTACTTGTGGTCTTATCACTAATGGGTACTAACTACGTAGTGGACCTTATAAAGTGGACCAATTTACATTAAATAACTATCCACTACTATCCAATGGGCCTTACTCAAAGAGGATGGTCGCATACAACAATTAACTAACTCCTATGTATTCTAAAATAGGGAGGTTGGGGTAGGACCCTGACACAAACCCCAAATAATAAGCTTTAGATGGAAAATAACATAGAAAATAAAACTCTAAACATATTATTTATCCTTTATTCATGGAAAAATCATTTTATAATTTTTACAAAGGATCCATTTGAGTTTATCGATGAACTTAATCAACTTAAATTATTCATAAAGTTAACTATGAAACCACTTACATGTAGCGCAAAGTTGAAGATGCGGCTCTTTATTAAAAACTACTTTAAAAACCTAGAGATGCACCCTCATGGGAGGTGTGCTCGTGGAGGGGCACACTCCTTGGGGGGGCACACCATCATGTGCCATATTAGTTCCTCCTAGTTTATATGGAAAGCATCCATGCTTTCCTCCTTGTTTAGTAATGACACCACACTAGTTTGAAGTTGACCTTAGACATGTGAAAAATTGTGAGAATTGGGCTATAGGTTTGCTGCCAATTACAATCGAATGGATTTGGAGAAAGAAAGAGATGCCAAGGAGTGCCACAAGGGTCCAAGTAACTAGAGCATAATATTCTTCTAGTGTTGAGTATAATGCTTGGTGAAAACAATTAAGAAGGCATCAATAATGAGTAGAGAAAAAATCAACCACAAGTACTAGGCTTGTGATGGAGAAAGATTATTGCAATGTGCACTATAGGAAAGTTGGTTAAGGGAAAACAAGAAGCCAACCTTCCTTCTAAAGCGAGTGAAGGATGTATAAGACTGTAAGGCTAATGTCCCCATGGGTTGTGGTAAATCTGTAAAAGGTATATCCAATGAAGAACATCCAGGAAGAGAATCTAAGGTAACAATATATGGACATGGAACAATAATCAAGCCCCATCCAATGACATAAGTGATTAATTCCCAACATTGAATATTTATTGACAAATCAACATTAAATAAAACCACAACTATAATGTTCCACAAACTCCCCATGCTCCAAATGTCATTTGTGATGTGCATGTATGAGAGAAGAAAGGCACATAGAAAAGAAGAAGACTCTCCAATAGAGTATCGACCATCATGAGCCAAAAACATTGCAAGTGGTAACTATCCTACCGATGTCCAACCCCATAAAGTTTAGGGTAGCGAGGTAGAGTTCTGTGCCTCAAATCGTTATCAAGAACATCATCTACAATAATGAGCATTGAAGTATATATGATAGAGTATAATACGTTGTTCTCATTAGTTAAGGCAGACGTGGTAGAAAACTTTGTGTACAATATATACCATATGCATAAAAAATATATAACATTATGGTAGAAGTTGTACAAGCCCAAATACCCAACACTTTGAGAGCTCGAAGGACCCTAAATGAGGAATAATTGTTTTACAAATTTGAACTATCCCATTGCAAAATATGATACCATTGGAGTTTGTCGTCTTGCTTGAACATTATTACCACTTGAATCATAGAAACATCATTTGCACCATTACCAATGGTGGTAAGAACATTGTTTGAGACTAGAGGGTGAGCAAATGACACCATAGTAGCAACTTGCAACGTTGATTGAGTGACTAGTAAACTAGAATAAACAATAGTTTTCCCCGTAATAATAGGCACTATTTGTAGCAAGAAGGGATGTTAAGGTGTTGCAATGACGTGCACTTTAGAATGTGAATTATTAGGTATATATAGTCTTGTAAATGACTATGAAGGGGGACAAGAATTGTGTCTTGTTAACCGGGAAGCAACAAATTGTGAAGCACCATCATGGAAACAAGGTTTTCCAAGAGGTGTTATTGTCATTGTAAAAATTGTCAAGCATGGTATAGTATTCTTTGAAACATATGGTACTACTAAGATCTTGCGAGAAACATGGCAAGGAATTCCTATATTAGAGCCAGTGCCATGGGCATAATCTTTTACAACTTCTGTGGAGGGACTTAAGCTACAATGTTGTGTGGAGGGAGGAAGTGGTATCTTGGTTGGTTCAAAGACAGTAGAAAATTCCTCAAGGATGGATTGTATAGAACAGGGGGAGTGAAGCTAAGAAGTATTGCCTCACTGTATAGGATGCACCACACAAAGAGAAATATAGTTATGCAGACTAATGTGGTGGACAACATCATTTCTAGAGAGGAGTTAGGGGAAAGGGATTGCATAAAAGGTGAGGGCATATGTTTTGACATCTTTAAAAAGATGATAAGTATCATAATGTGTGTCATATAAGGAATTTTTTTGATGTTGATACAATATCCCTTTAAGCAAATCAAAGTAGTCTAGGGGAGATACATCACATTTGGCGTTGTCATGAAAAGAGCCAATGGCAAAGGTAAAGGTACAACATTTATTCACAAGCAAGCTAGGTCAGTGTTTCTGCACCCACCTTAGATGATAAGGAGAGGGGTGGGATGTGGTGGGGAGATGGTGATAGGATACAAATTCATGGGAGAGAAGTTTATTTTGACAACCATTATCGAGAATGAGAGAGGCCAATCGATCTTTGACTTGGAAATTAAGAGTCAAGGAGGAAATCATTGGAGTAGTGAAAAGGATCCCTAGTCATTAGCAACAATGAGGGATCCAAAAATAAGTATGGTTGGTAAGAGGGATAAATTCCAGTTCATGAGAAGACATGAGACAAGGATCAATTGGAATGATAAGAACCTACTCATTCGTGTACAAGACTTGGGAGGTGGCTTGACATTGCAATACCCAACAATCTGCAACAAAGTAGACTTCTACATTTTATGGAAGTGACACCGACAACTAGGGGGAGAGGAGGATGGCACACCATTGGTAAGGTTCGTTGAGGGTTTTGGGAGCATGTGATAGGGGAAAGGACATGGGTTAGGGTTACAAGAAGAAGAGAAGTGAGAGGTTTGTCCATTTTGTGTTCCACAACTAAGGCATGAAGAAAGGCTTGGTCTAGAGTGATGCTCCCAAATAATGTCACTTCAAGTTGAAAAATAATCAACTTGGACCATAATTAAAGTTGAGAATGAGTACCCCTTTAGATTCCTTGATCTGGAGTTGGATCCAAAGCTTGGTGAAAAGCTTAATATATTTTTTGATGCTTGGACCAAGATCTTGGTGAAGCTATAACCACCTGCACATCAAATTTTGTAAATACCCAAGAGGGTAAAAACATTGTCTAAGGGATTGGCATAAGGTGTCCCAAGTGGCAATGCATCCAGAAGTGGAACTGCCAACATTATCCTCTTTTGGTTTGATGTAGACCGTTGGAGAATCACATTGAGATCACCACCAGACTTGGGCCACACCATCCAAATTTTATTCTATGAGCTATAGATGTTGATCTTCAATTATGTCCAGACAAGTCTTGAAATATGCAGTGAAGCTACGGATCGAAGAGTTCAAGAGTTCCCCTTACTTTTGGTGGGCATATTTGGGTAGATAAATGCAAGTGTCAAGCTAGAAAACAAGAGTGGGAACTTATAGTTGGTTGCACATTACTTTTGTGAGGGTGATTGCCATCTACTATATTGTGCTAGCAAGAGGTGATTCTACATTGTTTGAAGAAGAGTCGTGGCATGGAGGCATTGTTCAAAAGATGTGAATAAGGTCCTTGATGAGAAGGTACTAAGGAGCATGCTAAATTCAACATTGATATGCTAGGTAACTTGATATAATGTTGACATGCAAAAATTGAATACATTGCTAAAGAGAGATCGATGTTGTGGCAATAGAGTTATGTTGTGTGTTGGAGATGAAATCATTGGTTGAGGAAATGAGATATAGCTCTAGATGTGCAGAAGAATACTACTTGGAGTGCTTGGTAGGTCCACAAATGTGTTGGAGGCACCACACTATTCATAGTGTTATCAGATTGAAGAAAAAAAAGGAGTGATGTTGAGAAAGTCACTAGGGCGACGAAGAGGAGTGAAACCCTAGATAAGCTTGATAATTGTCTAAGTTGAGGTTACACCTAAGGGGAGAAACACCAAAAGAGTTGTGTGGGAGGGCAGACCTTCAATGAACCTAGATCAATGTTGAAAATAGATGTTCTGGGTGGGCACTAAGCCAGAGAGAACCAAAATGATTGCCAAGAGAAAACCTCTAGAAGAACCCAACATTATGGTAGAATTTGGGTGGGCACAAAGCCAAAAGGAATCAAATTTTGTGTGAAGCATAACCCCAAATCGTAGGCTTTGATACCAAATGATGAGGTTCAGTGAGCCTCACATCTAAAAAAAAGAAACTAGTAAAGCAACGATGTTGTCTAAACGTTCTACATTTTGGCATTTTTCGCCGAAATCTGGTGATATAAATCTTAGCGAAATCACATTTTTTTTGTTGTTTAAATGGCATTTTTGAATGCATAAATGGATTCAATGTGTTGAAAAAACTCCAAAGCACTAGGATTATACAGACTTAACCACTCCAAGAATTTCTCACCAGATTTCGATCAAAATTAAACGAAAAATATCATAAAAAAAAAACCAAAACTTAAAAATTTTAAACTATTGCTTAAAGCAGACCCCAAATAATAAGATTCAAATCCAAAACAAAATAGAAAATAAAAATTAAATAGATTATTTAGCCTTTATTCATTTAACATAAATTTACAAAAGATACATTTGAATTTATTGGTTAACTAAAAACTTAAACTATTCATAAAATTCACTACTTAACCACTTACACTCAATTCGAACACTAAAATCCTTTATTAAAAATTACTCAAAAGAACCTAGAGATGTACATGTACCCTTATGGGAGGGCTCTCATGGAGGGGCACACAAAAAGCTAGAACCAAAATAGGAAAGCTCTTATGAATTATGTAAAAAACTGTAGAAAACAAGACGACCAAGATGAAACTTTATCCGTTAACAAAGGCACTAATCATTCCATATCCACACGTTGATCTTGATGCTAAACTTAGATAACTATAATGGTAACCACTAATATAAATACACAGAACTCTGCCAAGGTAGTTGCCTATCTCTAAGCATGAATGTGAAATGAGTTTGAAGGTGTATTTAGAAAAGGTTGTAGCCTTCTTTGTAAGATTGACTTGTGTTTAAAAAATGGAGGCTTCTTAGAATTTCATTTGATTAACACTAGACATAATAAACATAACAAAGTTGGAATAAAATTCTATATACATATTTCGTAAAACCTTAGAAAAGTGCGATGGTGACATTTTGAGAATAAATACAAGTGCAAGAAAAATTTGGAAAATTTATTCCACGGACCCTTACTCTTCCACTTTTTTCTAAAGTTTCTTTCAGCGACCCGTTCTAAATAAAGGTGGTGACCATTGACAAAGACACATGCTCTAAAAAAACGGGACACGAGGACGAGGATGTGGCTGATACTCAAATATGATTTAAGTTATCAGGTGGTATTGTAGTTCTATGGCTATAGAACGATGTGGAGGAATTCTTCTTCCTCGCCGTGCTTAATGAGAAATGTGTCTTAAAGCGTTTGAAAATTGAAAGTTGGAATGGAATAAAGGTAAAATTACTCTTCAAGCAAAATTTAAAGCCTGCTCTGCACTACAGCTTTCCATGTGGAAACATTGGGGAATTTGTACAGCTTCCATTATCCGTTAAAGATGATTAGGTGGAGGTGCCCATTGCAACGAAAACGATCTCTTCGTTTGATATTTAACAGTAAAGAAGTGGAGATAGCGATTGTTGAAGAAGCTGTTAGTTTCAACCATGGTGTCATCCAGGGTTACTTTGCAAAAGATACATCCCAGTGATCCCACAGTGCCTATGATACTTTCATAAGTACATTTGAAAGCAGTACTCTAAACATATTTCTATAAGTACATTTGAAATTAGTAGTCTAAACGTTCTACCTTTTAGAGGTTTTCTGGCCACTTTTTTGATTTGATTTTGTTTGAACTTTGATGATGAATGGTTGGATCTGCAGATTTGAGTCGCTAAGTTTGTATAATCCTAGTGTCCTAGGGGTTTTTCAGCATGCTGAATCCATTTATGCATTCAGAAAAACAATTTAAACAACAAAAAATAGAAATATTGTCCAAATTTACATCGCCCGATTCCAAAAAACCCAAAAAGTAGAACGTTTAGCCAATGCCCATTTGAAATAACCAACACCCATTTGAAATAAGAGGAACACCCATTTGAAATAAGAGGAACGACCCAATGAGTACACTGTAAAGGATTGTATGTCATCCCTCAAAAGTAGCAGGACCATCCTGCCTAAGAAGGGAGTAGGCTAACTCGGGGATTGTATGCCGTCCCTCAAAAGTAGCAAGCTGCCTGAGAAGGGAGTACGCCTAACTCGGGAGCAAACATATTCTCTTTTCAGGTAAATTTTCGAGTTTAAATTGGGCCAGATTTTCAGGAGTAGTCTAAGTTTCGCATGGATTAAAGTTTCATGTATTTCATAACCTTACTCCAAGGGTTTTGCCTCATTACGCCCAAAGGCGTATATCTATTGGAGATGGGCACAATTAATCACCTTTTAATCTAAAATTAATCACCTTTTAACCTTTGGAATTACCACTTGCGTTTCAGCTGTCCGTCCTGATAACTTTCGGCGTTCACCAGCCGCAACACTAACCACTTTGCAGCTGTGCTAGTTTTAAACCAAATACTCAGGAAAATTGATCAAAATTCTAAAATGACCTGAAATTTAAAAACGAACTGCTGAAAAGATAACCGGAAAGGAAAGACAGCTCCCGAGTTAACCCACTCCCCTGAGAAGTTTCTCAACACCACCCACTAATTAAAGAAGAATGGGCCATGCACACTTTAGTCGGTCACTTCATTCATGCAACGAAAACAGTATCAGGACTATCGAACTTTGAGGGTAAAGAAGAATGGGACAGGAGAAGGATATCTCTCTTCCACGGTACCGTTGAATATATGTGGATTTCAGCAATGGGTAACGCTGTTCATGACAGAAATTGGACGGTTAGCTGTATTATAATGTTAGAGGGATAGGAGGAGAGTGTCATGTCGTGTCAGGTCGAAGTTATAGTTTGATTTATTGCATAAACAATATTCATCTCATAGCAGAGTGACTAATAAATGTTCTGTGCAGATTATTGGTCGTGACAGAGATATAGGCTTGACTGTATTATAATGTTAGAATGACAGTAGGAGAGTATCATATGCAGGTCCGTCAAATACTGTTAATTTTTTAAATTTTTTCTGTTATTTTTTTCCTTGAAACTCGAAGGGTGTTGTAGTGAAAATTCCTACCTAATCATATGGATGTTATAGTTTGATTTATCAGAGTGTAGGATATATTGTTTGAATTTGAAGCATATTGTTTGTCCTGATTTACAAACAAGATGGTACAGCCCACAAGTATACATACACCAGCATAAAAGCCTACAGGCTAAAAGACATCGGGCACGAAATTTATCTGAGAATGGACTATTCCCACTGTAGCCGGGCACGAAATTTATCCGAGAGGGAGACGAGAAGAACACCAAATTTCATGGCATACAGCACAATACATGCGTGAGAGGAATCTTGGAAGCGTACCACGAGTAATATAAAGTTGGCTTGCCTTCTACCTTTACCAATATCTCGTCTTCCTCTGTGTCTGTTCCTCAATGAACTCCCTTCAGATTTGTATGCAAAGATTTCAACTCTTACAACTTTAGGTGCTTGCAGCCAACTCAAACACCCACCATGGATAAACTTGCAGCGCTGTTTTCAATCCCTATGCATAAGCTTTCAGAGATGTTTTCAATCCTCATGCTTAATCTTTCAAAGCTGTTGCAATTTGCCCAACCCAAGTCTGGACATCAGAAGATTAAAGGGTTTGTGGTGTTACAAAAGAAAAACGTCTTGGATTTCAACGACTTCTTTGCAGGCATCGGAGACAATCTTGGCGAGCTGGTTGGGAGGGCAGTCTCGTTCCAGCTTGTCAGCACATCTCAAATCGATTCCAGTAGGTGTTGATTCCTTATTCATTAATTCAATCCTCA
>ML779484.1:0-20425 GCA_009831015.1 Picea engelmannii | reverse complement strand
TCCATGGTCCCGTACATATGTTATGTGTATTTGAATCGATCCACTCATACATCAACATATCGTTAGAAGAATCCGCGGCTTTCTGATTCTGTGCTGTACTTCAAAAGTGAAATCATATATAGATATTTATATTCATTTTATATGTTACTCTGCAACTTTAAGATAATGAGGAAACCGTAAGCAATGTAGCAATAATACTTTCTGTCGAAACGCTGATGGTATAGCATTGATAAGCACCGTTCTTTTACAGTATAGCATTCATAACAATACAAAGTGAGCAATATTTGCAACATAACATTAATGTATAGTGAGCTCCATGGGATAGCACAGTCGGTGAGAAGTGCCCAGAATCCATGGTAAGTTTAGTCCAGAATTCGGCCAAGAGTTGGTAACAACAACATCAGATAGTTCGAAGGCACCTCTATAATAATCCTTTGGTGCTATCAAATTTGTCCAACTATTTGTTTTCTACTTATAATCAAATTCTATTTTTGTAGGAATGGATGATTTTAGGGGCTAAATTTAGCTCATGTTCTATTTTTCCATGTTTTTTTCCCAAAAAATATTAGCTATTCTAAAAATGATTCGCCCAAATTCTATAGGATAGAATTATTTTACCTTAAAAATTCAAAATTTTATACAAACTATATAAAATCTTTAGAAATTTGAATATTTTTACAAAAATATTGCAAACATTTTATAGTTTGCATATGAAGGATTAGTAAGATTCACCAAGGTTTCTACATTTTAAAATAAATTTCCATCCTTTGTGGCTTGGACTAGTGATGGTATTAGAGTGGGTTTTGGTACCTATATGTGTGAGAGAATGGTTTAGTGAAATGGATAAATAAAGAAAAATACATGGACAATGTAGAATTGTTGGGTAGAATTATGAGAGGAAAAATTTCACAAGCAACAATAAGATAAGATGGCACATATGGGAATACCAATGCTAGGTCATGGACAACGAAAAGGCGATGCTAATGAAACCATTGAGTTGTTGAGGGCCATGTCTAGTAAGATGGAGGGCCATGTCTACTAGGATGGTTCTCATGGAAGCAATGGAGAGTGTTGTAACAAATATTGAAATTTTGGCTTTCAGTCACTTAGGAGAATGAATGGAAGCATTGGCAATGGAATGACTGCATACACCGAACATTAAGCCACATGGAGAAACCACTCAAGAGTCCGGGTGTTTTTCCGTCTAGGATTTGGCCGACGTAGATATCTTAATAACTACAGCCCTGATCCCCGAATTCACTAAAGTATTAGGATAAGCCAGGTCAAATAAAGATTAAGAAAGATTAACGTTAATAAATCTCATCGCAATTTCGCGAATCAGGATTTCTCACGTCAAGTATTATTGAAGTCCCGACACTTAAATCCACGAAAGGTTAAAGATTAATTGCTAATCGTGATTAATTAAGAGATTAAAACAAATAATTATTGTTTAATTCATCCCATCGCGATTTCACGATTTGGGATTTCCTTGCATGTCATAACTCTTGAGAACATGATACCCGAAACCCGAAGGCCCGAAAGAGTGCAATGTAAAAGCTGAAATATATTTCGGGGATTTGGCCAACGCGAATATTTTAATAACCACTGCTTCGCTTCCCCGAATCCCGAAAACCTGAAATCGGGACTCTAGTCATATGCAAAACTGCTTTAGAAAAATGCAATTTTCTTGGCCATGGAGAGGTCGTTTTTCGCGTTCGAATAGTCGATCGACATCTAAAAATCCTAAGTTGTTTAGTGGTGTCTTCATAATTTCATTTTGAGCTTGGTAAGGTAGTCAAAAGTCCCTCGCAATATGAGGTTCGTTTTTAGAAATATGACGTTTTTACTATGTTGAGTCATCATTTTCAAATAAGGATTCTGAGCGACTGGAGTATCATTTTAAGAAATGGTTGGAGGATTTTGTGCCTAACACATCAGAGATCATTACTCTCTTTTAGTTTTCCTACAGGTGTCACATATTGGGAGAAACAAATCCGTCTCCGAGCCCTAATTTTCGGATTTCATATTTTTTTTGTTTTGACACATGTTTGTTAAATGCAAATTTGAGAAAAATGAAAAGGAGTTTGAGGGAATCGAGAGAGGTTTTTGCTCAAAATAAATAGATGCACAAAAGCCTCTTTCAGTTTATACACAGTTGTCTCTATTCGAGAGATATAGAGCCATAACCGCAGCCCTAGTTTTCGATAGTTTGGCCCATTTTTTATGGTAGAAAGTTTCAAGAATTGGTTGTAACTGTTGTTATCTTTTAGATTAGATAGGATTTTGACCTCAATACATATATGATACATATTTGTAAAAGGAGGGGGGAGTAGTATTCCGGGGTTGTAGCACTTGTTTTCATGTTTAATAAAACAGTGCAGAGCATTTTCGATCTATATTAGAGATTCTTGTGATTTTGTTTGCAGAGAATGTCTTATTGCTTCGTTTTCACATCATTTCACTTGGTTTTATTTCCATTTACTTCCCGATTTGTAACTGTGTTTGTAATGGAATTCATATGTTTGTTAGATGCTCTGTTGCTAGACAGGTTATAGGTTGTTTCTTGCAGAAATATGAAGGTTCAGAATTCATCCTTGCTAGATGCTCTGTCCCAACTATCTCTTTCCACTGATTTATGCTTGGAATTCACTCATTGCTAAGTGCTCCTTGCATTTTGATATGTTTTCTCTTTATTCTTCTGTCATACTTTTTATAAATCCTTCCCTCTGTAATCAGCTTCTATCTCGCCTCTTCTCCATGGATTTCCATTGTTGAAACACTCTTATTACTTTCTTGATCATTTGACTCCATGCCCAATGGACTACTTTCCGGTCCAACCCATCAACCCTAAAAACCCAAAACTTTATGTTACCCACAGATCTGCCCATTGTTAAGCTTGTTGAATATCCTATTGTGACATATTTTCGAGAGATCCCTCTCGGGTTGGAATGGGTAGTTTCCAATCAAAAGTGGTTCGAGGTTATCTCAGAATTTACTCGCATGCAACCCAAGTCAAGTCCAAGTGACAAAATTTATTTCATTTAAAGTGTGCTAAGGCTTGGCTCTATTACAGCCTAGAACCAATTCTTGCGACAACATTTTCTGGCGCCATTGTCGGCGATGGAGGAACAAAGTTATCTTCCCTAGGATACAACAAAAAGTTTAGATCTATTTCTTGATGGTGAACAAGGGATAGGCATTCAATTGGCTATGATCATTCACCTGGTGACTCCTTGGTTTGAAGACTCTACATGATTCACTAGCGACTCCACTGGTCTCAAAATGTCGGATTCATTCGCCGCTCGGATTGCTGCAAAGTTTACTCCTCTGGACTTTACAAATGTTTATGGTTTTCCAAACACTGTTCCAGACATTAAATTTTGGGAAGATGTCTTTCCTAAATTTGGAGAATATGCGAACGACAATCCCGCCCAACACTTGTTTGAATTCCACAAGATCATGGATGAATTAAATATAAATCATGAAGATGTCCTCATGAAACTATTTATGTTTTCGTTGGAAAGAGATGCTAGACTCTGGTATAAATCTTTACCTCATTCCATTGTTCCTTCATTGAAAGATTTTCACATACTTTTTCATCAACATTGTAAAAGAATCTATTTAGCTGAAATACTTTTTGAAGATTGTTGTAATATAGAATTTATAAGACAAATAGATCAAACACATCTTCTTGAAGAGGAGGAAGGAATATCAGAATTTTTTCAAGTCGATGAAGATAATCAGTATGAAGAAGAGTTGGCTGATAAAAAAGTAGGATATGATAGCTCTTGTGATCACATTCAAGAAGAAGATATTCAACATCATGGTCAACATGCAAAAGAGAAAGAAAACAATAGTTGCTTGATCCAGAAATTGCATAGACCACCTCCTCCTTTAACAAAAGAAGAGATATATATGCTCCTGAACAATCATGTTGCAACCCCTGCTTACGTAGATCTGCAACATTCACATAGTCTTGAACATGTGAGTGAAACTTCTTCTATTACTGAAAATGAAAATCTAAGTTTAAATCATGACAGCCATGGAACTTTAGAGGAAGTTAGTAAACCAATTTGTGATGATGATTTCCGGCCAGAGGATCATCTTGTAGACACTGTTTTGTTTCATGAAGAAGATAGGGTTGTGTATGTTTAATAACCTTGAAGAATGTTTGTTGTTCAAAGATGATTTAGAATATGATTTGGAGGAGTGTGGATCTGAGATAGATAGCTTCACAGTTGATATTCCTAGCATTTGTCTAACTGATGACACTCCTGAGTTATCTGATGACCCTGTTTATGATGAATATCCAGAAGAACAAGAAGAACATATTTATTTTTCATCACACACGATAATTTACAATAGTCCTCCTTTGTTTGATGAATGTGACGAAAGTGTTTCTGAAGATGATGAGCAACAAGAAACTTTGGTTCAACAGGAAAACAATCAGCAACATCATGAAAAAGATCAGCCTATGTATGACAACTACCAAGAAGATCTTTGGACAACAGGTGAAGGACACAAGGAGGGGTTACTGAAACAATTGATCTCTCCTCCCTGTTTAGCAACCATTGAGCAACAGACCAGTAAGTTTCAATGCGACATTTTTGCACCAGTGGAAGAAAAAATCAACAGTGCACAAAGTGTGCAAAAACATTTCAGACAGCTTGCCCAACAGGAGGAAGTATGGATTAATTGTGAAAGTGGTATATCTCTTCCCTTCTACGATCCAGTAGCAGTTTATATGGAGTCAAAATGGGGGACTGAATTTTTTATTTCCAACTTCTTGAAGTCTGAATTTCAAAATTGTAAGTACCTGCTCCCAGGGCATGTTTTGAAATTTGCAGCTGCTCCTGTCATCCTTTTGCTCAAAGATGGAAGTATAATTAAGTTTGTTAGTCGAATACTCGTTTGGTTGATTTGGAAGTTTTCTTATACTTGAACAAAGCAGTGATATCGGTTAGAGTAGGTGATGTATATAAATAAACTTGACTTTGAGCACTAGAGTACAATAGTGGTTTTCAATATGTTTCCGATTTAGTTTGGAATCCAATATGGTTTTGTTTAAAGCATTACGACTCCATAGTCCAATGAATGCATAAGCAGTTTTTTGTTTTGGAAAGGTGCAAGTAAAGCGACAAAGTTCAGAGTTTGATAATAATGATTTCAGGTCGCCCAATGGATGAAGGCACGTGGTCTACTATTCTTGGCACTTTGCAAGAAAGCACCATCCCTAGATGGAGCCTCTGTTGTAACAAATATTGAAAATTTGGCTTTCGGTCACTTAGGAGAATGAATGGGAGCATTGGTAGTGGAACGAACGCATACACCGAGCATTAAGCCACATGGAGAAAACGCTCAAGAGTCTAGGTTTTTTGCAGTCTAGGATTTGGCCGACGTAGATATCTTAATAACTACAACCCCAATCCCCGAATTCACTAAAGTATTAAAGGATAAGCCGGGTCAAATAAAGATTAAGAAAGATCAACGTTAATAAATCTCATCGCAATTTCGTGATTCGGGATTTCTCGCGTCAAGTATTATCGAAGTCCCAACACTTAAATCCATGAAAGGTTAAAGATTAATTGCTAATCATGATTAATTAAGAGATTAAAACAAATGATTATCGTCTAATTAATCCCATCGCGATTTCGCGATTCGGGATTCCTTGCATATCATAACTCTTGAGGACATGATACCCGAAACCCGAAGGCCCAAAAGAGTGCAATGTAAACGCTGAAATATATTTCGGGGATTTGGCCGACGTGAATATTTTAATAACCACTGCTTCGTTTCCCCGAATCCCGAAAACCCTAAATTGGGACTCTAGTCATATGCAAATCTGCTTTAGAAAAACACAATTTTCTCGGCCGTGGAGAGGTCGTTTTTCGTGTTAGAATAGTCGCCCGACATCTAAAAATCCTAAATTGTTTAGTGGTGTCTTCAGAATTTCATTTTGAGCTTAGTAAGGCAGTCAAAAGTTCCCCTCAATATGAGGTTCGTTTTCAGAAATATGGCGATTTTACTACGTTGAGTCATCATTTTCAAATGAGGATTCTGAGCGATTGGAGTATCATTTTGAGAAACGGTTGGAGGATTTTGTGCCTAACAAATCAGAGATCATTAGCCTCTTTCAGTTTTCCTACAGGTATCACATATTAGGAGAATCAAATCCATCTCTGAGCCCTAATTTTCGGATTTCCTATTTTCCTGTTTTGACGCATGTTTGTTAAATGCAAATTTGAGAAAAATGAAAAGGGGTCTGAGGGAACTGAGAGAGTGTTTTTTTTTTAAATAAATAGATGCACAAAATCCTATTTCATTTTATACACAACTATCTCTATTAGAGAGATACAGATCCATAACCGCAGCCCTAGTTTTCAGTAGTTTGGCCCATTTTATATGGCATAAAGTTTCAAGAATTGGTTGTAATTGTTGTTATCTTTTAGATTAGAGAGGATTTCGACCTCAATACATATATGAGACATATTTGTAAAAGGAGGGGGTAGTAGTATTCCGGGGTTGTAACACTCGTTTTCATGTTTAATAAAAGAGTGCAAAGCATTTTCGATCTATATTAGAGATTCTTATGATTTTGTTTGTAGAGAATGTCTTATTGCTTCATTTTCACATCATTTCACTTGGTTTTATTTCCATTTGATTCCCGATTTGTAACTGTGTTTGTAATGGAATTCATCCATTTGTTAAATGCTCTGTTGTTGCACAAGTTATAGGTTGTTTCTTGCAGGGATATGAAGGTTCAGAATTCATCCTTGCTAGATGCTCTGTCCCAACTATCTCTTTCCATTGATTTATGCTTGGAATTCATTCATCGCTAAGTGCTCCTTGCATTTTGATATGCTTTCTCTTTATTCTGATGCCATACTTTTTATAAATCCTTCCCTATGTAATCAACTTCTATCTCGCCTCTTCTCTATGGATTTCCATTGTCGAAACACTCTTATTACTTTCTTGATCATTTGACTCCATGCCCAATGGACTACTTTCCGGTCCAACCCATCAACCCTAAAAACCCAAAACTTTCTGTTACCCACAGATCTGCCCACTATTAAGCTTATTGAATATCCTATTGTGACATATTTTCGAGAGATCCCCTTCGGGTTGGAAGGGATAGTTTCCAATCAAAAGTGGTTCGAGGTTATCTCGGAATTTACTTGCATGAAACCCAAGTCAAGTCCGAGTGACAAAATTTATTTCATTTAAAGTGTGCTAAGGCTTGGCTCTATTACAACCTAGAACCAACTCTTGCGACAATAGAAAGAAGAGACATTGCAAAAGATCTTTATGAAACCATTGAGTTGTTGAGAGCCATATTTAGTAAAATGGAGGGCCATATCTACTAGGATGGTTCTCATGGAAGCAATGGAGAGAAGAGGCATTGTAAAATATCTTTGTGACATGAGTGATGATGAATGGGACTAGAAGTTCCTTGAGTAGACTCTAAAGAAGTCCAAGCTTCAAGGAGAGACTTATAAGGACATGAATAGATATAAAAGGTAGAGCGGAGATGGAAACCCATACCTACTTAGGAGCTTAAACCTAGAGGAATTAATTCATTGGATTGAAAAATGGAGGAGTTATTAGGATTTGAGTAAATTTAAAACCCCATGACATTGAAGTTTGCATGCACCACGCTAAAAGGGCATGCATACTTGTGGTGGGATAATTTACAACTAGACATCTAAAGAAATGGCAATATGAAGATTAGGGCTCGGGACAATATGGTCGTAACGATGAAGGGTAAATTCCCTCTGATGGACTACAAGCTGAATTTGTTTAGCAAACTACAAAAATGTAGACAAAAGGAGATGATAGTGAAGAAAACACTAAGATTTTTGATCAATTGTCCATTAGGTCCATAGAATGTGATCAATGTGGTGATGTTGTTGCAAGGTATATCAATGGCCTCTGATATTCTATATCCAAGACGATCTTAGCATGGTTCGAATTCAATGTTTCACAGAGTCATACCAACTTGTCTTAAAGGTCAAAGAGACTTTGACAAGAAAACAACAAAGTTCTCAAGGCAGAGGAATGAGAGGCAGAGGTAAAGCAATGTATGGAAGAGGACAACCCAATGGAAGTAGAGTAAATACCAACACAAACATAGTGAGCCAACTATTGAAGGGAAATTATGAAACCTCTAGAGGTTGAGGAACTCCTAGAGGAGGAGGAAGATTCAATGAAGTAGAGAATTCAACCATTGGATCCATTATTGGAGAATTTAACCATTGGAACCATTATTGGAGACAACTTTGATGAAGTGTAGTGAGAATGCAAAGAAAACCTCATGTTCTAGGGAGTATGTTCTTTTAAGCTTTAACAGTGTGTTAATTTGTTTGAATAGTCTTCCAGGTTCATTATGTTCAGAAACAATTTGTCAACATTTTGGACATGCAATACACGGTCCATCATCAAGATCAGAAAATAGATCGTTAAGAACCAACAAAGAGAGATATAGATGTAGATGCAAAACATAAAGTAGTAATTAATCATAATCGTGAAAAGTCTTCAGCTTTGGCTGAACACTCTATGAGAACAAAGCATCATATATGCATCGAGGATGCAAAGACTCTGGCTAGAGTTGATCTCTTATCCAAAAGACGCATTAAGGAGGCCATGGAAATCATGAAGGAAAACAATTGTCTTAATAGGGATGATGGCCTTAAACTAAGTAGATCTTGGCTTCCTGTTCTTCAGAGTCATAATCGATCTAAAATTTCTTTAGCTTAGTCTCTGCGTTGGTTTTCTCTCCTCTTGCTTCTCACCATATTTTCTTTTCGCTTTGATCTTTGGCCTTTTTCTTTTGTCTTTCATGATTATTCTTTTGCTTTATCTTGTTCTTATTTTGGTTTCATCAATCTAGTTTACATTTTTTAAGTTTATTATTTTTTATCTTTTGATTTTATCCCCTTTCCCATTAACAATTTTATTTTCTTCGATTAGTTTAAGAGTTTACTTCATATTTTCTTTTTGTTTCATATTCTTTTGTTAGTTTTGTGTTTTGTGTTTTCATGTTTAATTATCTTGTGGTTTATTTCCTTTGCTTATGGTTTCTCCTTTGTTTTTTCTAGTTTTTATTTTTCATTTATCGTGGCTAATGTTTGGTAGTTTATGGTTTTCTACCTCTAGGGTTATTTTACTATTATTAATTAACCGACGTCTTTCTTGGTTGTTTTTTCATCTCTCTCTCTCTCTCCCTTTCTCCCTCTCTCTCTCGTTGTTGGTTCTTAACAATCCATTTTATTATTATTAATTAATCAACGTCTTTCTTGGGGGTTTTTGCATCTATGTCTCTCTCTCTTTGCTAGCTAGAGTTGATCACTTAGTTTGGTTGAATAGTCTTTCAGATTCACTATATTCAGAAACAGTTTGTCAACATTCCGACTTGCGATACATAGTCCATCATCAAGACCAAAAAATAGATTGTTAATAATAAACACAGAGAGAGAGATGTAGATGCAAAACATAAAGCAACAATTAATCGTAATCGTGAAAAGTCTTCAGCTTTGGCTGAACACTCTATGAGAACGAAGCATCATATATGCATCGAGGATGCAAAGATTATGGCTAGAGTTGATCACTTATCCAAAAGACGTGTTAGGGAGGCCATGGAAATCATGAAGGAAAACAATTTCCTTAATATGGATGATGGCCTTTAGCTAAGTAGAGCTTGGCTTCCTATTCTTCAAAGTCATAATCGATCTAACATTTCTTTTTCTTAGTCTTTGTGTTGGTTTTCTCTCCTCCTGCTCCTTTCCGTGTTTTTCTTTTGGCTTTGATATTTGGTCTTCTTCTTTTTCTTTTTTCTTTCTTTCATGGTTTTTCTTTTTCTTTTTCTTGTTCTTGTTTTGGTTTGATCAATCTAGTTTACATTTTTTTAAGTTTATTGTTTTTTTTCTTTTGATTTTATCCCCTTTCCCTTTAATAATTTTATGTTCTTTGATTAGTTTAAGTGTTTACTTTATATTTTCTTTTTATTTCATTTTATTTTCTTAGTTTTATGTTTTCTATCTTTCTCTTCTTTTTTCATGTTTAGTTAGTTTATTTCCTTTACTTCTGGTTTCTACTTTGTTTTTTGTTTTTTCTGGTTTTTATTTTATTTCATCTTGGCCAACGTTTGGTAGTTTATGGTTTTCTACCTCTAGGGTTATTTTACTATTATTAATTAACTGATGTCTTTCTTGGTGGTTTTTGCATCTATGTTTCTCTCTCTTTGCAGGTTCTTAACAATCCATTTTTTGGTCTTGATGACAGACTGTGTATCGCATGTCTGAAATGTCAACAAATTGTTTCTGAACACAATGAATCTGGAATACTATTCAAATGTTCTAGAGAGTGTTGTTGAAATCAAAGCGATAGCGTGAGGAGAAAGAACTTGAGCAATGGAAAGCAATCTTCAAAACTAAGTGCAAGATTGAAGGTAAGTGATGTTCACTTATTGTAGATGGTGCTAACGTCGAGAATTAGTGTCTATAGTGGTCACTCAAAAGCTCAATTTGAATTGCATACCTCACTTGAATTCATATAAAGTCTCGTGGTTTCAAAAGAGACATCATCTCACTATTTTGGCATAGTTCTTAGTAAATCCCCACCTAAGGAATTACCATGATGAAGTTCTATGCAATATTGTGCCAATGTATTAGTATTACATTTCATTTTGTATACTACGACAATTTCACTAGAACGTTGTTCATGATGATGGGCTAAAGATTACCTTTTTGTTGGAGAAGGGAAGAAAAAGGTTTAGTTACTCCCTGTGAAATAGGAAAAAAGGGACAACAACAATATCAACAATTGTCAACAATGGTAGAGTGATGTTATGTACAATAAATGAGGTTTTTCATGAGTACAAGAGGGTAAAATGTTGTCTTGCAATTTTTCCAAAGAATGCCTAATCTAAATTGGAGAAGGGTGAGGTGACAAGATCCCAGTGAAGGTTGCATTGTTGACAAAATTTAAACAAGTCATATAAGATGAAATTCCAAGGAGATTACCCCTATGAGGAATATATTTGATCCGAATTGGATCATTATATTATTTTTCATCTATCTCGATGCATTATGGGTAAGAAAAATGGAGGAATCAACTTGCAAATCCATTTTAGCGACTGGTCCTTATTTGGACATTTGGGTCCAAAAAACCGTTTGAAATCTTCTAGAGACATTTTGAGGCATCAAACGACATTTTTTTGTGGTCCAAACCTTACTATGGAGCCACCATCCATATCCTACACACCAAGACCTTTCCAATGATGCAATAATCGCTTTAATTGGAGTTCGTATGCAAAAGTTATGCCTCCCACAAGTTGACCTACCGTATTGATCACTATGGTGAGAGTGGATGCCATGTCAAACCCCATTACTTCAATGTGTGAGGCTATCCATGTAGTGTTTTTTCTAGAACATTATAGTAGGTCCAAACCTAATCACTAATTGAGGGTTAAGGAAGTCAATACCCTAACCCTATATGACTATCAGGCTATGTTAAATACCAGGCCACTGGGAGGAGAGGGGGTTTCCATTCTTTTGCACTGTATCTTGTTCCATAGCTGAGAATAAAAACTAAGAGTGGTATTTTTGTGAACACAATAGAGGAGGATAGATCCTGCAGTAGCCATATAGGCCACAGTGTCAAAGGCAACTCCACAAAGAGTGCCTCTTTCTTTGTACTTGCATTTGAAGAAAAGAGAGCAAAGCGGGCTCACCTTCTAGCTGGGTTTTTTCTCGTATTGGATTTCCCATGTCATATATTGTGTTTATTTGTGGATGGTGTGTGAGTATTTATTTATGTTCTCTATTTTTCACATTTGAACTATTTCATACATTTTAAGAAGAAAAACATAAATTAAAGAGTTTGAGATCTAGAGGAAATTAACCTTGATAGTAAAGATTTGTGTGTTTTATTAGATCCATTGTGATGAAATATCCATTGGAATATCCACGGTAGTTTATAGATCAATATCCTATCATATTGGTTTGAGTTTGTCAAAAAAAACATCTCATGGCTTAACTCCTATTGAAAGTGAGGAGATTAATAGGCAAGTTTAGGAGCCATTAGACTAAGCTTTGATAAAAGGAAGCTTCAGTCCTTATGCAGTCCCTATTGTACTAGCACTAAACAAAGAAGGAGAGTGAAAGACATGCACACATTTAAGGGCCATCAACAAAATCACCAATGAGTATTGGTTCCCAATGCCAAGGATGGATGACTTGACACATTGTTTGAGTGGAGTGAAGTACTTTACCATGATTGATTTGAAGAGTGGATGCCACTAACTCATAGTCATTGAAGGTTATGAGTAGAAGATCGCCCTCAAGATGAAATTAGGGCTTTATGAATGGTCGGTAATGCCATTTTCATTAACGAATGCATCCAACAATTTCACGAGGTTAATGATTGAAGCATTAAAACCTTACTTGGGTAAATTCCTTATTTGTGTATTTGGATGATATACTAATTTTAAGAAAGACAAAATAAGAGCACTTGAGGAAAGCGCTAGAGTGGTTGAAGGGGAAACTATGAATAAATCCATAGAAGTGTTCTTTTATGAAGAGAGAACTATCGTACTTGGGATTAATGATATCTCAAGTTGGGTTGAACGTAGTTTCGAAAAGCATGAGAGGCATTGTTGAGTTGCCAACTTCAAAGAGTACATTGAGGTAGGTAGATTTCATGGTCTAGCTAGCTTCTACATGAAGTTTATTCAAATCTTTAGTGGTATCCATGTGTTACTAACAACATGCATGAAGAAGAGAAAGTTCTAATGGAATGCAACAACCCAAAGAGGGTTTGAGTTGTTGAAGTAGAAGGTAACCAAGAAGTCAATGTTCACTTTATAGAACTTTTGAAAAGTTTTCCAAGTGGATTGTGATGTAGCAATGATCTGACTGTCCTTAGCCAGGAAGGTAGGCCAATTGCATTCTTTAGTGAGAAGTTAAATGATGAAAATAATAAGTTTTTTTGTTTATAATAAGGAATTTTATGCCATCATTTAGGGATTGAAGAAGCAAAGGAACTATTTGGTGTTGATCTAGGGGGATATTGGTGGCCACCCACTTGTTCCAAATTCCAACTGGCTCATCTAGATAGTTTTTAGTTCAACACGTTTCTCTGTAATGGGGACATTTATTTGTAATTGTGGGTTCTGAACTTACGGGGCTATCATGAATCCCTACACAACATGTAGGTGGATATTGGTGGCTGCCCACCTATTCCAATTGGCTTATTTTGGAAGTTTTCATGTTAGTACATGTTTCTATACTTCCAGGGCCATTTTGGGGCTCTAAACATTGTTTTCTTGGCTTGCCATAGTCAAAATGCCGACAGAGTCAAATTTTGATGGCATAATGCATAGTTCTCAAAAATACATTTCCAACGGGCTATCACATGCCTAAAACGAAGATCGTATGCAAAAGTTACGACCTTGAGAAGTTAATGTACTAACTTACCCCAACGGGGCCCACATGACTTTTGACGCTTCATCTCCTAAGGTTAGGTTTTTCGATGTCTAGGGTTTTGGAATTTATTTTTATCATAAAAAGGCCTTCAGAGCCTCATTGTAATCATCTTATTGCGAATGAGCGTAGCCGTCACATCTCTTCTCAGAGATAAAGCTGCCACTAGTCTAACGAGTCTTGCACTCTGTAGTTTTACAGTCTCTGTACATTTCTTTCATTAATAGAAATCATGTATTGTTGTATTTCTCTGTGTCTGACAATTTTTATGTGTATTTCATTATAATATATTTTCTTTCATTTCGTTCCAAAAATAATCCGGATCAGGTGTCCAAAGATTTTTTCTTTTGCATTGATCATCAAGTTTGCGTTACATTAATAATGAAGCAACGCTAAGTCAATGGCTCATGAAATGGCTTAAATACCTACAACGTTACTCATGTACATTGATGCATAAAATCAAAGGGTTGAACCAAGTCGTTGGCACCTTGAGTAGAAGGACAACACCATTGACTTCCATCATTGTGGAGATGGTAGCATTAAATAAGATGAAGAATATGTATGAAACATATGCAAATTTTGTTAAAGTGTGGAAGGGTTCCAATTAAGAACCATGGAACATTGAACTCCATTCTTGGATTTCTTCATCCAAGAAGGATTTCTTTTAAGAAATCAACATTTGGGCATTCCAAGAAGACCAAATAGGGATAACCTCAAAAGAGGATTGCATAATGGCCGCTTAAGTGGACATTTTAGATTGAACAAGACCCAAGCAGTAGTGGAAGAGAATTACTATTGCCTTGCAATTGCTAGAGATGTGAATAAATGGGTTGAAAATAACACAGAGTTTGCCAGTGCGCAAAGGGGAAACATCAAAATACCACATTGTACGAGACACTCTTAGTGCTAAAAGTGCTATGGGAAGAAATTAGCATGGATGTTGTATTGTGATTTCCAAGAATCCATATAGGTAATCTATATTTGTAGTTATATATAGATTCTTGAAAATGACACATTTCATTTCTTGCAAGAAAACTAGTGATACAGTGAATATAGTTGTTCTATTCTCTAGAGAAATAGTTTGTTTGCATGGTTTTCTAGTGAACACAACCTTAGATAGGGACAATAAGTTTATTGGTCACATAAAGTAGCAATTCAATTCTCCATAACATTCACAGATAATAGGCAAACTGAGGTAGTTACTAAGAATCCTTGGAAATCTGTTGAGATGTCTAGTGGGAGAAAAATACCAAGACAATAGAATTTGGTGTTGACACAAAGTGGAGTTTGCATACAACAATTTGGTACACAGGTCTATAAGAAATAGTCATTTCTAGAGTGTGAATGGTAGGTTAGCAGGAGGAGTGATAAATTTGACGAGCATGCTTACACATGTGAAGCGATAGTTACAATAGAGCAATTGAGGATAAAAGCACAGGGATTAAAAGAAAGGGTGAGTGTGAAAATTTGAACAAGGAAACTTTTTGTTAGGGCATTTGTGAAAAAAAAAAGGTCCCAAAAGGAACATATAACAAACAAAAATGAATAACATAGGACCTTGTAAGAAATCAAAGAAATTTTTGAATAATATGTATGCAATGGAATTACTTGAAGGATTGTATATCTTTCCAACATTCAATGTGGCACATTTGTGTGCGTACCATGAGGGTGTTGTGGATGAATGTGAGTATGTTGTTCATTGGAAGGAGGATATCCCAAAGAAGGAAAAAGAGGAAATTGCATAAATACTCAAGGAAAGAGTTGTGGGTAGAACTCAAAGTTGCAAAATGAAAGAATATTTGGTTTATTGGGAAGGTAAGGGTTTGAAAGAATCACTTGGATCTCATATGAAGAGTTGAGCCAAATCATGTAGCAATTACATAGAGTTTTTACCAATCTTGTGAGCAATGACTTCCTTTTCTTTTTATTATGAAAGTTTGTTATTAATTAGAAGAATTTTGAAGTCTAAAATGGACCTCAAAACAAAAAAATGTATTATCAAAATCAACTTTAAAATAATCATTTACATTTTAGAAGATAACATCATCCATGATAAATTGACATTATTTGAATTAAAAACACTTATTTATCACTTTATAAATGGTGAATAAAAATCCAAAATCAAATATAATAATATTAAATAAAATACTCTTACTAAAAACATACTCATAAATTATTTTTGAATATGATATAAATATAGTCATAAATAAAATACTTTAATTTTAAATATTTTTCAATATGATATAAATATAATCCTAAATAAAATACTTTAATTTTAAATANTATATATATATATATATATATATATATATATATATATATATATATATATATATATATATATATATATATATATATATAAAGTAATATTACCAATTGATATATTAATGACACTATATTCAATATTAAAAATTCAAAAAATAAATAAGTCAACTTGCTTAATATTTATGAATATTTATATTATATATTACATATCACATATTAACTCATGTAATATATAATATAATACTCGAATATAAACCGACATCCACATATTATATATTTTATATATTATATTATATTTTATCTCTACTTTATATATTATATTTATTTTATCCACATATTACATATTTTATATTATATCAAATGTGACGTAATATATGCTATCTCATCATCTTTTATATAATTATAGAATAAGCTAGTAATTTGATATATATAGAGAGAGGGTCCTTACGTTGGTAGGTCATGGTTTTTCACTAAGAAATCTAGACCAATAACATTAAAATATATCCTTTGTCCAAAGACTTGGTAGGTCATGGTTTGTCACTAAGAAATCTAGACTAATAACATTAAAATATACACTTTGTTCAAAGATTCTGTAATACATTGGCTATAAAGGCTATCAAAAAAAGTAAAAACAATATTTGATAAACATATGATATGTATTATCATATTAATAATAATAGTAATAATAATAATAATAATTTATTTTTAAAGTTATGGGACAAGGGATGAAAGTATACATACTCTACTCCTTTTAAATTTAAACTTATAACCTCTTAAGAAGAAATACATATTCTTAACCATCATATTACATATTTGATATTTGTATAGTATAATATACTAATTACATATTATTATTAGTATAATTTTTATTACTTAAGATATATTAAGTTAATATTTGACAAACATATGATATATTATGTATTATCATATTATATAATATATTATGTAAACATAAGATATTATATATTTGATATTTGTATAGTATACTAATTGTACATATTACTATTAGTATGATTTTCATTATTTAGGATATTAAGTGGTTTAGATTTTAATAAATAATATATTATATAATTAAGAAGTTATTACTTTATTTATATATTTGGTTTAGATTCTAATAAATAATATAATTAAAAAGTTATTATTTTATATTTATATTTTAATTAAAGTAAAGGTATTAATTTTTAATAATAATTTTTTTTTGAAAAACTTATTTTTATTTTTATTCAGTTTTTTTTGTTATATTAATAAATTTATTATTATTAATTTTATTTTAATATAAATTTTCAATTTAATTTATAATTAAATGAATTGTAATATAAAAAGTGACTTACAAATATACTTTTTTCTCAAAATTATAAATTCATAATATTTTAATATATATTTTACAAAATTCATTTTAAACCTCCAAATTTCCCTATTTAATAAGAACATTTATATTATATTTAGTAAAACTTTCAATCATTTTCAAATTATTTCCATTTTATAAAAAATTGTGTGAGACATACCTTGTTAGAGATTAGAAAATCTCAACCTTCCATACCCTTTCAATCTCCTCCACCACCCGATGGACCTTTAGGAAGTAAGAACAAGAAAAACCCTCGAAAGACTTTGCAATGTTTTAGTTTGTTAGGTCTTCCCCTCCCAAATCAACAATGCTTATTATTCCTGTGAAGATTTAGGGAAAAGTTAAGAAAGGGACCCACACCCCAAAAGAAGTCGACATCACTCTTTATTAGTTAGTGGAGGTTGGTGGAGATCATGGAGATCTTTATTGATAGGGTTATTGATAGGGGGTGGCGTTGTTATTACTTTGATGAAAAATGCATTTTCTCATTGAATCTTATTAAAGAAAGAAAACACTAAATTAAGAAAAAAAAAAAAAATTAAAAAAAATTAAAAAAAGAAAAAAAAAAGAAATCGAAAACTCTAAGAAAATAAGAAATATAGATGGGCATTAAAGACCCCACAAAAGAGATAGAGATTGCACATTAAAGACGCCATAATTATTAAAAAGAAGAAGAATGCACATTAAAGACGCCATAATTATTAAAAAGAAGAAGAATAAGAATCCGTCGACCCATTATAAGCCCACTGAAATTTAGACCAACAGAAATATCATTTACACGAAATATATAACAATACTAAAACATGTACATAGAATTTTGAAACTTTTACTTTAATACCTTGAGTGTACTTATGTTTCTCTATGTATATGTTATGCGTATGCTTCAGCTATTAATCCTTTTGCTTGGTGTATAACTTTATTGTCGTGGTACCATGCCCAACTAAAAGAATGACACTTCATTCAATACATAACTAAAATCAAATAATGGCACTTCATTTCACACATAACTCCGTTCTCTTTCATTTTAATAAAGTATATGTTTATCATTTTATTAAACCTGGGAAAAATGAAAATATCATTTATTGCAAAAAGGTAAGTTGGAAATATGAGTGATAAACTATTGAAGATTTTCTCTTTTGGGCAAAGATTATTTATACTTATTCATATAAATAATTACACTTTTTTCAATAAAGGAAAAAAACTTATATCAGTAAATATAAAATTTTTGAACCAGATTTACATTTAAATTTGTCCTTTAGAATAGTCAAACTGATTTATACAAAAGCTGTTCACTGCTGATCTTTTATATTTTACATTCAGCTCAAAAAAGACAATTCACTATCTGCCACTTTTCATCGGAAAATAAAGTTCAAAATCAGCATTGCATATAGAAACAATTGCCTATTTCACTTTTCAGATTTTCAAAATTCCAATCTTTCATAATTTCCTGTGTGTCCATCATGATCTTCAACAAAAAATATTCCATCTTCTTCTAAGAGAAGAGTTTCCTTCCACAACTTATCTGCTTATTGAATATCCTATATATATGTTGAGCCTTTATCTGAACAAAATTCCTGCTCAACGCTCGAATGCTTGACATCCAAGGCTGAAGCGAGAAAGTATATGTATACATTTATATAGTGTACACTTTTAAATACTATCTAAAAGTAAATGAATTCATTCAAAAATAAACAATTTGTGAAGTGAATATTTATTAACTTTGATACTCTTTTTAAGTAAGTATTTTATTTATTTCTTGTTCCATATTAAAAGCGAAGGAAGAACTGTGGAGACAATGTAGCAGGGCGATTTGGATCCAAAGCGGTGACCAAAACAAGAAGTTTTTTCACCATTTTGCTAATTACAGGAGGAATTAGAAACATGTTGGGGAGATTTCAAATGAAACTAGGTCTATGCACACTGGTAAGGGAGAATTAAAAGAGGAGGCGATAAATTATTTCAAATTTTTTTTCAAGGCTCCGGGCCTTCCTTCCATAACTGTTCAAGTCAAAGTTGTTGGTCTATTCTCCAAGCTGGTTATCGTTGAAGAAGCAAGATCACTGCATGGTCTAGTTAACTTGGGTGAATTGAAAGAAGTTTTATCTCTATTCAAAAAAGATAAAAGTCCAGGGCCTGATGGCTGGACTGTCGAGTTTTTCACTCACTTATTTGATTTGGTAGGGGAGGACCTCTTAGAGATGGTCGAGGAATCGAGATTGAAAGGAATTATTCCTAGGAGCCTAAATTCTATGTTCTTAGCCATTATACCAAAAGCGAATAAGACAACTACCTTTGGGGATTTTAGGCCAATATCGTTATGTAACCTCTGCTACAAATTAATTTCAAAAATCATTGTTAATCGGATAAAACCTATCCTTTCTAGATCACTCTCAGGAGAACATTTGGGATTTTTGAAAGGTAGGCAGATACAAGATGCCATTGGAACAACACATGAGTGCCTCCATAGCATAAAAAAAAAGAAATTAAAATCCCTTGTTCTGAAGTTGGATCTACAGAAAGCATACGATTGCATAGATTGGGATTTGTTAAGGACGATTTTAATACAAGTGGGCTTTGGTATTCAAACGACCAATTGGATTATGAGTTGTGTCGTTTTCTCCTCCTTTTCTATATTACTTAATGGAGAGGCTACATATTTTTCAGAAGTGGCATAGGTTTACACCAAGGGTTCCCTTTATCCCCTTTGTTATTTATTCTGGTTATGGAGGGTCTTAGCCTTTTATTAAAGGAAAGCAAAGGGGAAGGAAAACTAGCAGGTATTAAGGTGTCTAGAATGATAAAAATTCTCCACTTATTCTTCGTGGACGATGTATTAATCATGACCAATGCCACACTTGAAGAATGGTTGGAAATTGACAGAATCATCAAATTGTTCCGTAAAGCTTCGGTTCTCCAGGTTAATGATTCCAAAACAACTGTTCTTTATGAGGGGTTATCAGAAGTGGACCTAACCCCATTCAAGTCCTTTCTCCCATTTACATCAAATCTAGCTATAGGCTTCAAATATCTTGGTTATTATCTAAAGACTGGGGTGTACAAAGTTGAAGACTCGAACTGGTTGTTGGCCAATATGGAGAAAAAAATTAGACTGTGGTACAATAGGTGGTCGATATATTTTAATAAAATCGGTATTGGAGAGTCAACCAGTTTATTGGATGTCATTGGAGACCATACCCCGCTCAGTTTTAAACAAGATTCAGAAAATTATGTTTAATTTTCTATGGAATGGTAATAGTGAAACTCAACATTTCCATCTATGCAGGTGGGAATCTCTATCCAAACCAAATAAGTGTGGTGGATGGGGTTTTCGCAATTT
>ML779483.1:460375-470867 GCA_009831015.1 Picea engelmannii | reverse complement strand
CTACACTTAGTTGCTAGGAGTCGAACTACTATCTCCTAGAGTTATGGATCTGGTTTTTTTCAAAGAGAATAACAACCTTTACAAAATTTACCAAAAATAGGAAAGTCGATCTGGAAATAATAAACTATCTGGGATGTTATTTACAATCATAAATTCCTTTAGAAAATCACAATCATATGGTTGTGATGAATCATCATGTTTATCATTGGAAAACACTGTCATCGTTGAGCAGTAAATTATGTTTTCTTCTACGTAATTATTGGCTGCGAAATATGCGCAGTAATTTCGCACGATGGATTTTCATGATGAGGTTGAACGCGTGAATCCAGTTGGAAGAAAAGAATGGGATCATTTAGTTTGTCTGTAGCTTCCTTGTTCAAACTCACTTGCAATTTAAGGCCTTGTTTTTCCTTCTCAATTATAAATTTTGTCTTTTCAAACTCTTCACCTGTCTCAACAAAGCTGCATTTCTTTTCAATTTTGATTAAGCACCAGAGAAAGATGCACATGCATCGTCAATAGTTGGTCTGCATTCCTTGAAATGTTCCATGTTTATTTCCTCTAATATCCTTTTTTCCTCCCTGAGCTCAATGATAACATCTTAAACCTCTTAGCTTCTTTTTCAGGCAATTTATATTCTTTTCTTCTCTTGTTGGTCAAGTAGGAGATCCCTGACCTACTTGACTCTGTGATGTTGGTGTTTCAGAAATTATTTCTATTATCTGCCTTCTCAATTATTTGTTTTCTTGATAGAATTGGGCTATGACATGTTGAGATTTCTTTAGTTGTTGTTTCACCTCCTTATTATTTGCATCTTCCTCACCTAACTCCACTTGGTTTTCATTAATTCCCTGGTTTGCACATTCAACAAGCCCTGACTGAATTGTGGGTATGGGAAATCTCTTGGAAGAGGACCTAAAGCGTGATTTATTGGGAGCTTGGGTCTCCTCAGTTTCATTAGTAAATATTAGCTTGCTTCTCTTCTAGGATGTTGGTTGACTGAGTGATGATTCTTCCATTTCTTTTCCTTTTATTATTTCAACAACATTTCCTCCTCTCACCTATGAACTATGAAGTGTTGATTTCTCAGTAGATAAAGGAATATCTCATTTAGGGTCTCTAGGAATGTTTTCCAAAATCAGGAAGGAATTCCAGTCCCTGTTCATATTTCCAAGCTCCTCAACCACCAACATCTTAATCAAGGGAAAATGTAATAAGTTTTTCTTTGGCTGGTCATCTTTTTCTTGGATACTATATACCATCTTTCACAGGCTTCGACACAAGAAGAAAGGTAATTTTAAGGGATTTCTCCCTGTGAAATGAATTAGTAGCCTGATGTGGTATGGATGCACCTTGTCGAATCTCCCCTTACAGGTGAAGTACTTTCTAATTATCTTCAAAAATTTCTCAAAAGGTTCCAGGAGATACTCACTAGGAATGTCGGCTCCAATTTTTTGATTTCGATATTCAAGATTGATGAAATCAATATAGAATGAAGTATCTAATGGTATACCTTTAAACCATTTTTCTCTCTGCAAATGGATCTCCATCGTAGCTGACATAGCTTCCTCTGTCACTTGGAAAGTGATCCCTGCAATATTTGCACTGACACCAGTAAAATTGAGGGTGAACTACTTAGTTAGTTGTGCATTATATCCTTGAATATTTTCATGGAAGTGTATGCATGTGGCTTGTTCGAAGGAGACTCTAATCGTCGAGTCTTCATTTATTAACTTTAAATCCTTTGGTTCAAACCTCACAACCTTGTCGCTTCTTACATTATTTCTTTTACTTTGAGAAGTTTCCATGATGTTGGTATATGTCAATTTCAAGTGCGCAACAATGGATTGTAATAGCCTCTCTGCGCATCAAATAAGAATAGTAACCTTTGCACAATGTGCAAGAAATAGTAGTGAAGGAAAATTTTGCGTGAAAAAAAATCAGTGGCAGAAAATTCGGCACAATGAGAAACTCGGGGCAGAAGTAAAATGCGACAAAAAATTACGCGTAGCAGAAAACTTGGTGCATCAGCAAACAACAATGAGAAACTTGGCACAGTGAAAATCTCGGCGCAGCAGTAGGTAATAAGAATTTAGCTCAAAATAAAGAAGGTTGACTGTGAGAAAAAAAAACTCGTTCCAAAAGCTAATTTGAAATGGGATCCAAGGAAAAATCTTGAACAATGACTGGAAGTGATGGAGGATACGTACCAAAATCAAAATAGCATATTTACATAGCGACTGGCAAAAAATAGTATTTACGTAGCGAAGGGCTTTGGAGCTTGTTGGAAAAACTATGAACGACGAGCAAATTTTGAAAGTGATGGAGAAACATGAAGGGTGACCAATATTTATGCTTGAATGGATAAGGAATGAAATTATGGAAAGGGAAGGAAACTCCATAATGAGAAGAAGTTTGAAAGCAGGTTAAAGATTTTCACAATCAACTCGTGCAGTGGGTACTCCTTTGAAGTGTGCAATAGTACAAATGATATGGAGTGTTATGATTGTTCACTTTTATGACTTCATTATTAGGTAATGATGACCCATAATATATTTTGACATGACCTTTATCCTAACCACTTCACTCGACCTTGGTACCTAAATTCCACTTTTTCGACATGACTCGAGACTTAGGAAAGTAGACCTTTACAATTTAAGCATGACGAACCTTACACCCTTTTACCAATTTATGGCCAAACTCCTTACTTGACATTTCAAACCATTATTTAATTGGTCACTGACCTCATAAACTTTGACACACCAACTGCGACTTATGCAGGAAATCTTTGATTTTTATAAAACCAAGACATGGCTCTGAAAAAATTTGGACAAACCTCTGACTCTAACTACAAAAAACATGGTGCTAAAGGTTGGCTCCAATGGGGATGCTATCCCCCAGTGAGGTAGAAAAAAATAGTAGACCAAGTGCCTGACCATCGGGCTTTATTTGACTCAAAACTCTACACTGAAAAAATAAACTCGTTTACAAAACTCTCTTGACACAACGTTGACCAAACTCAGCACAAACTTAGGGCCTTCACTTCAGGATTCAATTTTCTGTTGATTATTGATTTGAAATTATTCATCTGAAAATAAAATGATTATTTACAATGACATCAAGAGATTGAAAGATATTCTTTTAAACAAGATAATGTTTGAGAAACCTGTCATTCACGGGTACCCCACCAATAAGATCTACGTTAATCTCTTGCAGCAAATAGACATTTTTCCCGTGGTATGCATCAATCTTGAATGGTCCCATCCAAAGATGATCAAACTTCCCATGTTTTGCTATGTCTTCATTCCTTGCATCCCACTTCAGTACCAAATCATTCACCTTGAAATCATATTCCTTAGTATGTTTGTCAAAATCTCTTTTCATTTTATCTTGGTGCAATTGTGATTTATTGAAGACATGTTCTCTCATTTGTTGCACATGGATTAATTGGTTTACTCTCCTTAGAGAATCATTTGGTTCAGCTTCTTGTTCTTGCAATAGTCTCATCATTGGCAGTCCTAATGAGGTAGGAAGAACTTCCTTTGTACCATATACGATCTAAAAAGGTGATGTGGAAATAGACCTTTTAGTGGTAATCTTTTCATCCCATAACGAATAGATGATACTTTTGTGCCAAGATTTCTTGTTCTCCTACAGAATATTCTTAATAATCATGGTCAAGATTTTGTTATATGATTCATCCAACCCATTACCTTGTGGGTAATAAGTTGTGGAATGGAAAAGAGTTATATTATAGTCACTACAGAATTTCTCCATTTTCTTGGATTTGAATGCCACTGCATTGTCAATAATGATATTGACTGGACAACCAAATCTAGACAAAATATTTCTTTCTAAAAATTGAATGATGATTGTATCATTATATTTCCTTATGGGGACTCCTTCGATCCATTTGGTGAATTAGTCTATGGTTGTGAGTATTCACCTATGCTGAGTTGAGGACGGTGGATGAATTTCCCCTATAAAATCAAGACCACATTGCATGAATGGTGCTTCAACAGAGATAGGCTTTAAAGGTAGAGGTTGCAGCTTTATTTTTCCATCGAAGATATGGCATTCATGGCAGCTGGAAACTTCCTTGTATACATTAGAAAAAATATTGGGCCAATAGAACCCTTCCCTCGGTATTTTGTGTGCAACAGTCTTCCAATAATGATGTCCCCTATAGTCACCTTTTTGAAACTCTTTGATATCATTTTTCATTTCTTCCTCCAACAAACAATTTAGAAATATCCCACCTGGATCTTTCCAATACAAACAATGGTCCAGAATGAAAAACTTTGTTTCTTTCAACTTCAAAAATCTAGCTTTGGTTTTGCTCAACTTAGGAGGACCTTGTAAGTTCCTTAATACATAAATAATATCAGCATACCAAGGAGATTCAAGGAGATTTTGGGATATCTTTGGGACTGTTTCTTCTTCTAATTTTTCTAATAAATCAGCAATAAAATTGATTTCTAAAATATCACAATTGGACTGTGCCATCAAATTTGCAAGATCTTGACCCTTAATCAGCTTTGTAGGTTTGAATTCAAGGTCATACTCCAACATTACTGCTATCCATTTTCCCCTTCTCCCTTCAGGATCAGGCTGAGTCAAAATATCTTTTACAGAATTGCTAGGCACATAAGAAATGACATGGGAATGCAAGATATAAGTTCTAAATTCCTTAAGGGCTCTCACCAAGGCATATGCATGTTTTTCCATGATGTCATACCTTAGTGGGGAGTCTCTCAATGTCTTGTTGTAATAATCTATAGGCCTTTCAAAGTTCTGATCATCTTTTTGCAACAAAACACCAGCAACGGTGTGTTCTGAAGCAAAAGAAAACAAGATAAAATCTTTTTCAAAATCCGGGTTGGCCAACACTGGATCTTTGTTCAGCACCACTTTAATATCTTCAAAATACTTCCTAGCTTCAGGAGTCCATTTTATTTCATTTCCTTTCCTGAGCATATTTTTTATATAATTTACGATCTTAGCCAAGTTAGGAATAAACCTTCTCAAAAAGTTAACTTTTCCTAGGAAAGATTGTACCTCTTTATTGCTTCTGGGAGTGTCGATCTTTAGAATTGATTCCACTCTATTGGGGTCTATTTTTATCCCTTCCTTTGAAATGATGTGTCCAATCAATTTTCCTTCTTTCATTCCAATTTTTGACCTTTTCGGATTCAATGATATGCCAAAATTTCTACATTTATGGAAAGCCCTTCTTAGATATTTGAGATGTTGATCATCGGAATCTGAAAATACAGTGATATCATCTAAGTAAATAACAATAAACTTATATTTTTCATCGGAAAATTCTATGTCCATGGCCCTTTGGAAAGTCTCTCCATCATTCATAATCCCAAAAGGAATTTTTGCATACATGAAAGTGCCCCAAGGTGTTGTAAAATTTGTCTTCTCTTGTTCATCCAGATGCACCATAATCTGATTGTATCCAGAACAACCATCAAGCATTGATATATTCTGAGATCCTGCCACCTTCTGTAGGATGTAATCCATCTTAGGAAGTGGATAATTGTCTTTGAGAGACACCATGTTTACATTCCGAAAATATACACATAATCGTATCTCACTACTTTTCTTCCTGACAGGCACTAGGTTATCCACCCACTTGGAAAATCTTAAGGACACAATAATTTTGGCATCAAACAGTTCCTTACCTCCTTTTCAATCAATGGCAACATCAGAGGGTTTATTATTCTCAATTTTTGCTTGAAGGGTTTATGATCATCCTTGATGGGAATTACATGTTGAATTACCTTAGTATCATAGACCTTTAAATCTTCATAACTCCATGCAAAAACATCAGGGAAATCCTTCATAAGACTGATATAGCTCTGTTTAATTTTTGGATTGAGTGTTTTTTACAGTTTGATGATCTTGGGATCCTCCTGAGTCCCAATGTTGCAATCTTCTATATCCTCATTTTTTGTAGTGATTTTAGGATTTCTGGCTACATCGTTGTTGTCAAAAATATTTTCCAATGGGACCAAGCCTTTGGGAATAATGTTATTTTTGAGCTGCACTATATCTCTTTCAGCAATATGATTCTGAAAAAGGTCATCATTGTTTAACATAGTTGCATCTTCATTTTCTTCACAACATCACTCATCATCAATATTTCAATTAGCAAATTCATCACTCATCTGAAGAAATATTTCTACATGTTTGTCATATTCAAATATTTGCCAATATTTAATGTTATCAGGTACTGCTAGCCTATGATTAATGTCAATTTCATACTTTTTATTTGGAAAAATTGGACTTATGAAAACCGAAGTTGAAGTAGCCAAAGCATCTACAATTTGATTTCCCCCCTAGGAATCACTGACAAATTGTATTCTGAAAACTCTTCAAGAAGATAAACCACTAAATTCCTATATCCTCTCAATATAGGATGTTTGGACTGATATATACCCTTTACCTGGTTGATAACAAGCTCAGAATCTCCATGCACAACTATCCTCCTAGTACCCAATTCCTTTAAAGTCTTCAATCTCAAAATCAGTGCCTCATATTTGGCCATATTATTGGTACAATCGAAAGAAATCTTGTAAGAACATATTTTTGTACCTATCTTGGGAGGTTTAATCCACACACAAGCTCCTGCTCCTTCCCTGCTAGCATCTCCATTAAAGTTCATATTCCACATTTCATCTCCTGCGTTGTTTTGTTGATTTGTAACTTCCTCTTTTTGATGATCAGTTTTGTCTTATATAGCCATGACAGTTGTTAGCTCCCCCTCTTCAAAACTCAAGTCATTATATAAAATAGAGGAACCAACCTCAGTATCAACGGAGTAAATGGGATGATTATTTGGTTCAGTTTTTCTACTCACCATGTACTTGAGAAGTAGTACTCTATACAACCTCCTTTATTGGCCGAAAACAGGGATAGTATCATATGACATATCCATATGAAAAGTTCCCTTTAACTTTGCAACCCAAGATCTATATAACAGCATGTCAAATTTAGGAGGGATGTCAACAACCACTACATCCATGATCATATTTTTTATGGAATTTGAGATAATGATACAACCAGGTCTTTGATTAAACCCAAGCATTTCACCTTCCTAGAATCAAAAGAGAAAAGATCCTTATAAGGACTTGCAATATCTAGTCCCAACTCATCCATGACCAGCTTGGGCATCAGATTATGTGATTCTCTTGAATCTAGCATGGCATTATGTAAGGTCATGTCATGAATTTTAAGACTGACATAGAAAGGAGGAACATCATCAACATCGTCACTCTCTTCCACATGTAGGCCAAACAAGATAGCAGGGTGATCATCTTGTACATTCAAGGTATCAGGGGATTCTTCCACTTTTAGCATTTTAATGATCTAATTTCTATATTCTCCATTCTTAATCGACTCATTAAATGGAACAGAAATTTTGATTTTAGCCATTTCACTTTCAAAATTTAAAGGAGATGAATCCTTTTCTACCTCTTTGGTGATTGCTTCCTTTCTTGCCTCGAGTTTTTTCTTTGGGGGTTCTTCTTTGGATTTTCCTTTCTTCATTGCATCCTTGACTGAATTATCTTTCTTCAGTTCGCTTGAAGAAGGTGTATTTATCTGAAGTTCCCTTGTAGGATTTGCCTTTGGAAGATTTGCAGACACCTTTTTACTTTTGAGGTTATACTGCTTTTGAAGCTTCATAATAGCATTGTGGTATCCTTTCCTAAACTCTTATGTTTCCAATGACAACATATCATCATTATCCTACATAAACTTATCATTTGCATCCATAAACTGATCATGTTCTTCTTTAGTTAAGAACAAATTTGTTTTTGTATCGTCACAACAATGCATATTGTCTTCCATTGTTTGATAAAAATATTCATTTGCATATTTTTTTTACAAAGGAGGTTTTATTTGTTGATCACCTTGATTTCTAAGATCTCTTTTCCTGATCTGAGGAACTTGAGCTCTTCTAAAATTTGTATTTATGGGCTGAAAATAAATTTGATCCCTGGTGGTAGGGTTACTTTATAAGGACATTATTTCCATTATTCTTTCCATAGCCTTCGTCATCAAATCAAATTTATAATTTGATGATTCAGAAGTTGAGGGTTGTGCTTCTCCTTGGGTCTTCTTCACATCTCTATCAGGATTATGTTTGATCTTCCCTGATACAATCAAATTTACCTCTACTTCAATTTCATCGCTCATCATATCATCTAACTTATTGGATCTTATTTCTCTTAATAGCAAGGCAAAGTCACTGTCAAAAGAATTAGCATATCAAAGTTGGGCAGCTCCAGGAGGAGGTTTAACTTTTGTAGGAATTGAATTATAAACTTTCATAAATTTGGTTAAAAACTCTTTTATTGTTTCATTTGGTGATCTTTTTAATTATTGTACTGAGTTAGCAACTAAAGAGGATTCTTTTTTTCACCCCACCTTGCAAGAAAAAGTGTTTCAAAAGATGGAAAATTAAGGATACTCGTTGCACAAAGAGATTTAAACCATTTTCTGACTTCTCCTAATAGACTTTGTGTGAACAGCCTGAGTTTTGCATCCTCGTGATCTACTTCCTCTAGATCAAAAAAATCACTGAACCAATCCAAGTGTCTTTGGGCTGATATATTTTCTTCAGCATCGAATGATTTGATTCTCCGATTATAATTTTGAGGTAAATCATGCAATTAGGCAAGCAAGGCAAGAGGAGAAAATCTAGTTTCCATGGCTCTAGGAGTATTTTGGGATATCTGAACAGTCTGAGTAGGGACAATCTAAATAGGAATAGTCTGAATGGGGACAGTCGGAATCAAAGAATGGAATTTCTTCTCATCAAAGATAATTTCGTTCAACTTAGATTCTGATCTAGATCTGAAGAAGGTTTGCTCAAATTTTAAATCAAAGTCAAGGTCATCAATACTTTTTAAATCGTCTTTGGGTAAGGATAGATTTTTGTCCAGGAAAGAAAAAGATTGAACTGTATTTTCTTTTCTTTTGTGCAAAAGTTTATCAAGATCAAGCACAGATGCTATAGGTTCTAGATCAGGGTTCCTTCTAGTGTAAATTCTCTTAGGAGCCAGGATTTCTTATTTTCTAAAAAGACAAAACTATGCTACTAATCTTATTAAATGAATTCGCCAGGTTAAGAAAAATTCAGCCAAAAAGGTGTTTGGTTCACTGTTACCCTCAGGAATCAAATATAAGCTTTAAGTCATTCTTCCCAGGGAAAATTTTCAATTTCGTCCCCAGCAACGGCACCAAAATGTTAACGCTGAGTAAATTGTTGGGTTGAAGAAACAATCTACAAAGGTAAATTACAAACCAAATTTAATACTGGAAACTAGCCTTTCCAATCTAGAGAGGGATCTCTCTGAGACTTGATATGTTAAGCCTTAATATTGGCTCATTACCACTTAATTGGGGCATATTAGATTAGTAATGTTATTTTATTTATGTCAGATTTAGGCCATTAGTTGTAATTTAGATTAGTAATGTTATTTTATCTATGTCGTCTTTAGGCCATTAAACCTCCTAGTCTCCTATATATACCTAGGAGACATTTTCATTTTGAATCATCTTGTACTTGAACATTTAAGTGGGGTAAAAGGAGGTTGTCCCCTCGAAGAGGCTTATTATCTGAAATTATCTCTTTTTCAAGGTGTTGAGTACTTTTCCTGAGGTTTTTCTATGCTATATTGATGTTTGGTTCTTAACATATGGTATCGGAGCTCAAGGTCTTGGGGTTTCGCTGCTACATCTGAGACACCGTGGAATTTTCGCTATAACTTTTTTTCTACAACGTTTCAGAAGGAACGGCTTGGAGGATATTTCGAAGACAGATCAAGGTACGTTGGGTTCACAATTCAGCTCCTGAGGCCTTATACTTTCGGAGATACAGCCTGTACAATATAGGGTTCTGGAATCATCCTGAAATGAGTCATTGTGGAATTTTTTCTATAAAACAAATTATGTAACGTTTCAGACCCTGAACTCCAGGGGCCATTTACAAAAATTAGTATTGTATCTTTGGTAAAAATTTCAGATTCTGGGTCATCTTAAATTCGTAGATACACCTTGTGTAAGATAGGGTATCTGACTAGCCCTATTGACTAGTCTCAAGACGGTGTTCCAAGTAAAACAATCATAACTTCTTCCCAGAGTATCCAAATTGCATGGGACTGGTTTCATTGGATCGTGGAAAGTCTATAGTAGTTTGGGTGCGAGTTTCAGAATTTTATATCAATTATTTTGTGCGGGGAACACTATACAAGTGAGATATCCTGGAAAGGACAAAAATCGGCAAGTTGTGGGGAAGTTACCGTAAATTCCACTTGGCACATCCAATTTTGATCAGACTTGTGGCATTGCAGAGAAAAAATATCATAGAAATACATAAGAGAAAGTTTCATACCCAGAAGGGCCAAAAATTGGGAGATACAACAGAAGCAATATTGTCTAGCAGAACCACCTCAAAATCAAGGTTCAAAAGTGATAC
>ML779483.1:423333-445506 GCA_009831015.1 Picea engelmannii | reverse complement strand
TCTTGTACTTGAACATTTAAGTGGGGTAAAAGGAGGTTGCCCCCTCGAAGAGGCTTATTATCTGAAATTATCTCTTTTTCAAGGTGTTGAGTACTTTTCCTGAGGTTTTTCTATGCTATATTGATGTTTGGTTCTTAACATATTGAGACGAAGATCACCGGGAAGAAGGCTAGAAAGCTCAATAAGAAGAAAGAAAATATAGAAAAGTTACAAAAAGTTCCAAAAGGAACTGCGCAGAAGGAAGGATTCCAGAATCTTATCTTCGTCGGGATACCAGTATAGCACAACATGGCACTTCTCCATGGCGAAGTAATATGACCATTGGAGGCATTATAACCATTAGCCCAAATGGTTAGAACAACAGGTATGGCTAGAAATCTCACCATCAGACCGTTGGGACCACATCATAACAAACAGAACTGCATTAATGAAGGCTTCTCGCCTGTTGGAAACATTTGTTACCTAGTTGTTTACTTAGTCCATCGATCCTGGCACTGAGAGCACTTTTTCCACCCATGATTATCTGATCTCACAGATCAATTGATTTCACATAGTGATCCTCGAGCTATCGCCATCCATTCTGTTGCATCGAGTAGTTTCTCTTCAACCCGAGATATTCAACCAAGAGCATGTATGTCTGAAGAACTTAGCGTAGTCGAAGAATATATGAAGGAGATACTCACCGACCTCGTGATTGAAAGAGTAATGTCTGTGGGTGTACAAGGTTCATCGACGAGAGGAGTGCAAGCCTCCCCGTCGACTGCTCACGGATCCAGACCATCACGAGCTGCGACTGAAAAAAGAAACAAGCATAGAGATGACTTGGAGAATGCGAAGTTATTACCATCCATCCTACCCAATTACATCCCACCCCTAGTCAGTGTAGTGAGTCGTGACAGTGTCCCGAGGGACTTTGACTACACCGTCATCACTGCGTATCTCCCGAAGGGGATACACGAAGTCAGACCATAGCTAGAGAGGATTCCAACCTTGAATATTAGTGACTATAACCTGGGAGATCATAAGAGATATGGCATGCTCACATATCACAAATATATTACCAAGATGAAGGGAAAGAAGACAAAAATCATCCCCCAGCCATGGACGATGAACCTCACACAGTCCACCCTTTTGAATGTAATGAAGATTCCACATTTTTGAAGGCACTAGGAGGTTAACGCCTGTGTTGAGATCCTGCTGTCATGCTTCCACGATGGCTATCTATGGTTGGAAAGATGAATCATTGTCGATCTGGCACTAATCCATAGGATCACCGGACCAAGCATGCAGGGACCATACCCACAAGAATTCTACCCAGGAAAAGTTGCAAACCATTCCTTGGCACAGACGATTAAACAAACATACAATGATGTTGAGAAGGGGACACGAGTCTAGAAGCTAGCCTCCATCCAGAATGGCACAGTGCGCCTAGCATGCCAATTAATTGTAGGAAAGCTAGTAAGAAAGAAAAAACCCACGCAGGTCACAGGGTTTGTCGTTGACCTCGCTGGGAAATGCGTAGAAGGCCTACAAATGAACTAGGAGAAGTACCTAGTTAACCAGCTTGAACTAGATTACCATGAAGCTTAGGATCAGGGCTATGAGTTTCACTTCAGCTAGCTCCTGATCCTCATCGTGTTTACTACTTGGGAGATGCTAGAAGGTGCAACCTTCCCTAACATCGATCCATTCGAGCCACTCGCTACGAAGTTCACCAAGCTCTGGTATTCGAGCGATATGGGAAAGAAGTGGCAATCAAACATAGTATTTCATACCTATTACATGCAACTTAGGAGGGTTATTGATTCCTTCCCTCATATGACGCCAAACACCTTGGATAGGTTCAGGCCTCTTATGAAGTTTCACGCAGATAGGCATTTTATTTATATCACTACGTGTGTCGATGAAACCAAACAAGAACTTTAGTACTACTACAATCTCACTACAGAGGACCTGGAAGAATTCATTAAATACTGGCCTACAGAACTCCTTATCCCTGTTGACCCCGCAGAACTGTCTGACCTGGACCTTATTGGAAATCTGGTGGTTACTCACGAAGAGCATGATGCCCCAAGAAGTAGTAGGAAGAAAAATAAGCAAGATGTACAGGAAGTACATAGCACATCGGAAGAGACTACATCCAAGTCACCTAGTGGAGGAGGTGATGACGAAGTGAACAAAGAGGGAAAAGAACAAGAAGAAGATAATAAAAGTGAAGTAACACCGCCATAGAACCTCCCTGATGATACTGATCCATCTAAGAAAAGGAAGGTTTCCCCCACAAAACCTTCATCGCAGAAGAATTCCAAATCCAATAAGCCAAAGATGCATAATGTGCTCACGGTCGATGACTTCGACTTCATTATTTCAGTTGTAGGAGATGCCTCAGAAGATATTTTGCAAAGAAACGAAGCAAAACAAGAAGCCATGTAAAATAGAATTGAAGCAGAACTAAGAGGTGTACAACAAGCCCTTTATTCGAGCCACACAGTTTCCACTGTGCCCCCTCCCTCAGAAGAACTAGAGTTGGGAGATGAGCCTGCCCAACTCCGCAGACTAGATGATGTAACTGAATCTCACCTTCATCAAGCACAAGCTAATAAATAATAGGTCACATCAGCCTTGCATCAAGTACAGGAGGAAGTTATAGAGCAACATAGGATTTCACAATATGAGAGGGACTCCCTTCAAGTGAAGTTTGAAGAAGAGAGAGCGCAGATCTAGCAGGAGAAATAAAATTTGCTTGCGGAGTAGGTCGGAGTAAAAGAAGCAATCACCAGAGAAATTTTCTCTATGAAAGGCTTGGAGAAGAAGGAGGAAGAACTAGTAGAACACCAAGTAGAGTAGCTCGCAGAAGCCATCCAGCAACTTCAGCAAAGAATCACAGATCTGGAGCTACGAACAGTGCCTAGTACTCTGCAGGATGTGTGAGATCAACGAGAAGCAACTACTCGAAGCGCAGTTGAAAGAATCAAGACCCTAGCCATGGAATGTAAAAAACTAAGTGATCGCAGTGCTAAGACCTATGAGTGACTCACTGAGGATCCTGAATTGAAGGCACTAGAGTCACAGCTCCAGGAGGTGAAGCAGCAAGTAGAAACAGTACAGGTGCAATTGAATCCCATGTCAGTTATTGAGAGGATGAAGCGATCCTAAGAACAACGCATTGTTCAACAGCAGGTCCACACCAACACCATTCAGAGAAGATTGATGGAAGTAACTCAGAGGCTCCAACCAGTATAGGATGAGGTTTGCCAACTGTTCCCAGAGATCGAAGACCGAGGAGAAGAACTGGAGCAGGTCGTCACTGCAGCTGAACAACGCTTAGAGGGACCTCTCAACGAAGCATTAATCCAATATTTCACTGAGCAAGAGGTCATGGAACAGAAACAGGTCGAAGAAACTCAATCCAAGATCGAGGATTTTGAGGCAGAATTACTCAGAGCATAGTGACTCGGGACGAGTCATAGGTGAGTGTTGGGGGTCTGTTGGCCCTTGACCAAGTTTTTAGGATCCTTGGTCATGTTTGACCTACTTTTGGGACTTCGACAGGCTGTCGAAGGTGAAGCAAAATTCAAAGCGGAGATCGCGGGATCTCGGCCCCTTTATAGGGATTTTTGGGTTTTGGGCTTATGTAATGGGTATGGGGATGTCGGCCCATGGGTTTACCCATGTTTAGGCCCATTTTTTAATGTATAAATAAGTAGCTAGGCGATGTAAGAAGAGGCCAGTGTGCTAAGTGCTAAGTGTTAATTGCTAAGTGCAAGTGGTAACTATAGTTTCTTTGTGCGCACTATGTGAGACTTGCAAGGCTAAGTGCAAGCGACTGTAAAAGACTGTGTAAGGCTATGTGCCTAGATGTACTCAGGGAAGGAGGATCTGGCGAGGTGCGCAGATATCCTGTCCTCTATGGAGCTGATTTGGAGGCTTTGTGCATGTAAGAAGATTGAAAGAAGCTAATAAAGAAGACAAAGAATTGGTGGACGTAGCCCCGGGGTGGGGGTGAACCACGTATATCCTGTGTTGTGAATGCTTTGTGCTTTTTGGTTGCTCTTTTGTTTATGTGATTCAATTCTTAGTGCGATGTTAGATGATAGATGAATCTAATATGATATCTTAGTGCCGAATAATGTGAATTAATGTTAGATCTGATCTATGTTGGTATGTTTAGTGCTTGAGTCTATTGAATCTATGTGAATAATGCGTAGACCTTCTATTATGGTTTAGATGTGATGTAAACTAAGACTGAATATTGACAAATCATAATTTCTAAGTGCTTTGTTAAGGTGTTACAATCACATATTTGTGTCCCAACTAAGGTTGCACACACTAGAGTCCTGCAACCACCCCTACCTCTACCTCGGGTGAGTCTTCATCTTCTTCGCAGGTGTTTCTGAAAGGGTCGATAGCTAGGGTTTTGTTGGTGCATTGTTGTATCATTGAACCCTGGGTCTGACCTTGTGCCAATAGTAGCGATAGGAAACTTTGCACGGTAAGCAAATTAGTGGCAGAATTCCGTACAGCAGTAAAACATGACAGAAAATTCGACACAGTGGAAAATTCGGTGCAGCGGCAAACTACAATGGGAAACTTGGCACAGCAGTAGGTAATAAGAATTTATCTTAGAAGAAAAAAGGATGAGTGTGAGAAAAAACAACTCATTCGAGAAGCTAATTTTCAATGGGCTCCAAGGAAAACTCTTGAACAATGACTGAAAGCGATGGAGGATACACAGCAAAATCAAAATAGTAAATTTACATAGCGACTGACAGCAAATAATTTTTACGTAGCGAAGGGCTTCGGAGAATGTTGAAAAAAGTATGGGCGACGCACAAATTTTGAAAGTGATGGAGAAACATGAAGGGTGACCAATATTTATGCTTGAACGGATAAGGAATGAAATTATGGAAAGGGATGGAAAATTCATAGCAACGAGAAGTTTGAAAGTATGTTAAATATTTGTGCAGTGAACTCATGCAGCGAGTACTCCTTTGAAGTGTGCAATAATACAATTGATATGGAGTGCTATGATTGTTAACTTTTCTGACTTCATGATTAGGTAATGATGACCCATAATATCTTTTGACATGACCTTTATCCTAACCACTTGACTCGACCTTGGTACCTAAATTCCACTTTTTTGACATGACTCGAGACTTAGGAAAGTAGACCTTTACAATTTAAACATGACGAACCTTACAACCTTTTACCAATTTATGGCCAAAATCCTTACTCGACATTTCAAACTATTCTTAAATAGATCACTGACCTCATAAAATTTGACACACCAGCTGCGACTTATTCAGGAAATATTTGATTTTTATAAAACCAAGACATGGATCTGAAAAATTTTAGACAAACCTCTGACTCTAACTACAAAAAACATGGTGCCAACACCGGCAACTCAATATATTCAATGTTCATGTCCAAATACACATCTTGAAGTGAAACTTCTCCTTTAGGTATGATATTTTCTTCCTCGTGCTGAGTAACTTTCCTTTTTTTCTTTTGATCTAAAGTTTATGAGATTTCCCCAAATTTCCTCTCGGAGGATTTTGGTCACCCCTGTTATCTCCTCAAATAAATTGGTGGAAATTTTTCTTTTTGAGGTGATAGGTTGTTGTCTAAATTTTATTCCTAAATTTTTGTAAGTAGGTTAGAGAGTCTGTATTCTCTAAATAAGACCAAAAGAAATTTTGGATTTGGTTTGGTCAAGCAAAACTCAGAATCTCAGGTTTCGGTGGTTTAGGCGAGCCTGAAATGCGCTCATTAACCACCGAAAGCCTTTGTTCCCGACAGTTAAGAGGTCAAAGCAAGAATGTGATTAACCACCAAAAGAGTTTCAACGGTAAAAATGGAAAGCCCGTGCTTTCGCACGAGCCAGTTGTCAAGTTGGCGCAATGATGAAACGTAACCACCGAAAGCTCTTCAAGTTGGAAGGTATGCACGTTCTAATGGTGTCTATCCGAAAATCTGAAGCTCCTGTTGTCCTTTCGACCGCAATTGTCTTTTCAAAATCTAGACACGGCGGTGTCACTGAAATTCATGCATGATGGAAACGAAGCCTCCCTCCATTTCCAGTCGCAAGTACACGATCTATCATGATCCCATTAATCCCTCATTAAATCCTCATTCATTATCATTTTGAATTCTGGATATTACTGAGATAATCGCGAGTTCGTGATTTCATCAATTGAACGTATTTCTAGAGATCCTAATCTTGTTTCCCCTGGTGATTGTCAAAGCGCCATTAGAGTCCAGCGATCACTCTCAAGTCAATTAAGCCAGGTCGACTTATCAGGCAAGTCCAAAACCCATCTTGTTTCATATTTAAATGAATAGACCACCGAAAATCTAAAATTTCGTCATGCTCTCAGTCAAATTGTCGCCCGAAACTTGGTTAGCATTTGAGCTCGGTGATCCAAATTTTGTGTCACCATGTCCCACCGGTTCTTCCATGAGTTATACTCTCTTTGTTCCTAAATTCTAGAACCTTTGTCTCCCTAGACGCTCAGTTTCCCATAATCGCAGGTACAGTCAACATTGACCAATGCCGAAAGTAGGGCCAGTGTTGAGGTCTGAGGTGGATGGGGTTTGGTACTTGGAGGCGCACCTAGAGGTAGCAGAGTTTTTCAAACAAGCAGGGGTATTCACATACTGTGAAAAACTGACCAGTTTTCATCAACAAGTAGTTGAATCTTTTGCAATTGCATATGATGGAAGGTCTGCCAAGATAGGGAAAGAAGAGTTTATCATAGATGAGGCTTCTATAGAAGAGTTTACAGGTCTTCCACGGACAGGAGGCTGTTGGTTTAAATATACAGTGCCATCCAACATTGAATTTAGATCATATCTATTACCCATTCACAAAGATCTGATCTGGAAAAAGTATATCCCTATGTCCTTCTTGCAACCACAGTGGCAATCTTTGTTAAAAGCAATCTTTGTGTATATTACTTGTGAAGGACGGTATAACAGAGTGATGTTCTATCACTTTAAACTTCTTAATCATTTTACAAGTAGAGAACCAATAAATCTACCTTTCTATTTCCACAAGACTCTTACTAAAATGGCCAGACAAGTTAAAGCCAAGCCTACTAAGGTTGCTAGCAGACTATCTCACCAAGGGATTATTACTCTTCTTGTCAAGGAAGCTCTGTAGAGGAAACAGGTTGATTGGGGTTTCTTTCTTTTCTGGAATGAATTCCAAACAGAGAAACCACCAGAAGTTGAAACTAAGAAGACCAGTGGCAGAAAGACTGTTACTCCCAAAAGCAGTCATAGGAAAATGAAAGGTATATCACCACCAAGAGATCCCATAAAATCATCCTATGGCAAGAAGAAAGGAATCAAAAGAAAATTGCAGTTTGAAGGTGAGCAGTCCAAGGACCCTACTACAGGAAACAACCCTTTAAACCTACCTTACAGCGTTTCAGAACCAGAACAAGAATTGGATGAGACACAGGATAATGTACAGATTGAACAGGGTGCAAACTATTGTTCTAATTTACCTTCACCAACTCCTCCAGAGGCACACAGTCCACCAGTGGCAGAAGCCTCTTCAAGTAAGCCTAGAACAACTAGATCACGGAAAATAAACAAACTCCTACAACAGGTCTATGAAATGGAAGTCCTGGAAAGGGTGATTAAAAAAGATAATACAGACCTGACTGACAGAAATGCAGATATTTTCAAAATAAACCAAACCCTCAAAGAGAAGCATGACAAGATTAAAGACAAAAACATGGTATTGATCAGGGAAAACATGAAGTTGTATAGACAGCTGAGGATTCTGAGGTTGAAGTTAAATGAGTTTCAATCACCAGCATATGAGAAAACTGGATTAGAAACTCTGGATAACTTAGCTATGACCATGGTAGACACACCAGAGCCTTCTACACAGCCAGCAGAAGTTCGCAGATCTGCACGAACAAGGGTTGCCTCATCCAAGAAACCTTGAACATCAAAAAGGGATCCAAGGTAAGCATTTTTACAATTTTGAAGTTTTCTCAAAACTGAAGTTTCGGTGGTTTAGGAAAACAAGATGACTGTTCATTAACCACTGAAAAACAGGACCTTCGGTAGATAATTCGCTCAGGAGCTTTCTAAGTTAACCACTTAAAGCCTGTCATTTCCAGAATGATCAAGTTTTTACACAGATCGAAGTTTTTTGAGCTGGAAAGGTTTGAAACCTCTTCAAATGAACATTTGATGAATTGTCAAGACAAATCCAATAGTTATTTTTGATAGATTATGGAAAGAGGAGGTGTTTCAAAGGTTTTTGGTATCTTTGACAAAGACAGAAAATCAGGACACTTTCTCACATCAACAGATTCGAATTTGTCTCTCTTGGAGAGTCATCAGTCATCCTTGGGAGGCTATCCTGCACTACACCAGCACTCAACAAGAGAGGAAGACCATGAAATCTGGGATTGACCTCATTTTTGGGGATCATCCCACATCTTTTGCAACTAAATTTTGATTTACTATCTTTAACATATTTGATCCATGTTTTCAGGATCTCATAACTACTTTGTAAAGCTATAAAGCTAAGGGTAGAATATGAACCAAGGGTTCGACTTTGGAGACTTTTTTTATATTATGTAACTCAAAACTTCTCATTTTCATATGGATTAATACAAGCTTCTTTTGCCATAACTTGTTCAGATTTCATCTTCTTGTCTATTTTGTACTTGCACCTGGATATTATATTCATGTTGTTATGCTTGTTTATGCCCGATAACTGTCATCTTATCACTGCATTCATAAGTTAAACTTGCAAGTATTCCTGTGATTATTGTAATTGGCCATTCATATATGCTTTATATGTGATTCTACTGATATAATAGTTATTTCTTCATTCCTCCCTTTATTTGTAAACTCTCTGAACATTTGTGGTTGAAAGACTTGTCCATCTAAATGTGTTTATGCATGATTTGAGTGAGAAATGATTCAGTCCTCCGACTAGATCCAAACCCACACCTTTTATTGAGAAAATAGTTACCAAAAGATTAAGTTACCAGGCATCTCTGACTTACAGCCTAGGAGAGTTTCCTGGAAAGATAACAAATTGGTGTCGTTGCCGGGGAGAGGAGATCGAAAATCAGCTTCCTTGGGAGACGACATAGATCCAACTTTGATGATAGACAAAGTCTAGACATCATTTGGGTTGTAATTTTCTATCTGGCGACTCCATTGAAATGAAGTGGCTCCAAAAAGAGCTCACACCAGGGCGAACCAAGAAGGCCCACTGACAACACCCGTTCCTAACCCTAAGAAGATCATCAGTAAGGGTAAAGCTTTGCAAAGACAGGCTTCTAGATCTGCAAAGGCAGTAGATTCAGGTATTCAAACCGACACTCCTTCTTTCATATCTAAAAAACCTCTAGTTGAAGCCCCTGCTGCTGAAACTCGTAATTCTCAGGAAATTGAAAATTTATCTCAATTTTTTAAGGTAGAAGAACCTTCACTTTCTTCTAATATTACTGACTCTGTTCTTGAGGTCGATGTTTTATCCCATCCTAAAGAGATAATTACAGAGTCCTCTCAGCAAAAGGAAACCTCTTCCTCATCTTCTTTGAATTCCTCACCCATCAAACCTACAGAAGGTGTTCTATACACTCACACTAATCTGCCTGTTCTTGAAGATATTCTTCATGATTTGTCCTCTAAGGGAGAAGAAAATTTAGCCTTGTTGCTCGGTCAGTTTTATAAAGCCTCTTATTTTTCACCCATTTCTGAAAATTCTGCTCAAGGTGAAGTGAGACAACCATTCTATTTTAACTCAGTCATCCCATCTCCCCCTTCATCTCCTACGAGTTCCTCTTCTATGTCAACCCCTAAGACTGCCATGGCTACCCCTTTAACCAACATGGAACATATTTTGGCAAATAGGTATGCCCCACTTGTATTGCCAAATCCTTTGTCTGCTATGCCAACTGGAGATTATCAGAAATATATGCCAAAGTTTACCGGAGCGGGGGATTATACTGTTGAAGAACATATTGAAGCTTTTTATGCTTATGCTGAAAATATTAACATTTCAGAAGAAGATGTATGGACCAGAGTTTTTGTTCAGAGTTTGGATGGCCAAGCCCGGAAGTGGTTCAAAGAGCTACCGGAAAATTCAGTCACAGGTATTGAGAAATTAGATGAGATATTCTTAAAACACTGGGGAGAAAGAAGAGATCTGTTATACTACATTTTTGAGTTTGGAAATTTGAAGAGAGAAGATGGAGAGTTGGTCTCAGACTTCATCAAGAGGTTTAATAGAATGTTTGGCAAGATCCCTGCAGAGATTAAACCAAGTGACACATCGGCAAAGATCACATTCTTTGTTGCCTTTGATCCATATTTTTGTCTTATCCTCATAGAAAGACGATCAGCCACACTTGCTTTAATGCAAGATGCATCCCTCGAGGTTGAATCAAACATTACAGCATCGCAGAAGCTCAAAGGAAAGGTTGAGAGAAAGAAGTTTGTTGTTGAGCCCTCTTCTTCTTCTAATAGTAAAATGGAAAGGATGGCAAAGATGTTGGACAATTTGACATCTGAAATGTCAAAATTGAAGGTCCAGAATCAGCAACCAACAAGGACAAAAGAGCCAAATGCTTTTTCCCCAAGAAATCCAAATGCTTTCCCTTACAAAAGGAATAAGCCACAAGTCCAGATCCTTCAGAGAGACAGGAATGCAGCTGAAGATCAGAGAATTAGACCACATTTTCAAAATGCAATGTTAGATGAAGAACAACAACCATCTCACGATGAAGTCGAAGAAGCAGATGAAATAAACTGTTTTGGTGATGAAAATGATTCTTCCTTTCTGACACAAGTATACTATGAAGAAGCCCTAATGGACCAGTAGATTCAGGAGGCAAGTATTGAAGAATCTGTCTACTTGACAGATGGTCAAAAAGGTTATAACTTAAGGTCCAAGAGTGTTGTCCCGAAACCATTGATCGTTTCTCCGGTGAAGAACAAAGAAGTTGTTGCCCCTGTGAAGAGTAAAGAAGTTGTTGCTCCTGTGAAGAGTAAAGAAGTTGATGCCAAGCAGCCTCCCGCTCCTGTAAAATAGACCTACTCTCTTGCAAAACAGCAGCAAAATAAAACACAGCCCCTAGCCAAGGAGAAAGTCAGTCTCAAAGATCCTTCCAATGAGGTAAAAGTTTCAGATAGATCAGCTTTCTCTTTTAATTTTGAATCAAAAATTCAGAAAGTAAAGATACCTATGCCTTTAACTGAACTCATGAAGAATGAAATCTTTAAATCAGCCATCCTGAAGTCCCTTGAGCCAAAGACCTCTTCATATGCTGATTTTGTTAACCTACAAGATGACAAACCAACAGTAACTATAGGGCCTATGATAGAAGACCGAGATGATTCTTTTCCACCATTCTGCATATCCCTAAATGTCCATGATAAGATCCTCCACAATTGTTTGCTTGATTCCGGGGCATCACATAATCTTATGCCCAAAGCAGTGATGGATGAGCTTGGTCTTGAGGTCACCAAACCATATCATGATCTCTTCTCTTTTGATTCTAGGAAAGTCAGATGCCTTGGCCTCATAAAAGACCTTGTTATAAATCTTGCCCAGTTACCAATGAGAAGCATGGTAATGGATGTGATGGTTGTTGATATCCCACCTAAGTTTGGGCTTCTCTTGTCTCGTCCATGGGGAAAAAGGCTAGGAGGTACCTTGTAGATGGATCTTTCATATGCTACGATTCCATTGTTTGGAGGGGAGCTGAAAAGACTTTATAGGGAGAATCAACTTGCCTACATCATCAGCGATGCAAAAAATTATGTAAATCATCTTATTTATGTTGTGGATACAGATTTTGGCTCGTGCATTCTTCAAATAGATGATTCTCAATCAACTCCTATGCATATTGTGAAGCCTATCGAACAACAATCTGATGATAAGAACGTTTCAGTCTGGACCATGTATTTTGATGGGGCCAGACTAAAGATTCAGCTGGTGCAGGGGTAGTTTTGATTTCTCCTTCAAAGGAGACTATATCTTTGTCTTTCAAGCTCGACTTCAGAACTACTAACAACATAGCATAATATGAGGCCTTTCTATTGGGATTAAATGCAGCTAAGGAGATGAGGATAAAAGGTTTAAATGTATTTGGAGATGCGGACCTCATTATACAACAGGTAAACAGTACCTTTCAAGCAAAGCATGTCATATTGAGGACCTACAGGGATGAGGTATGGAAAGTGCGAGATTCTTTTTCTGTTTTTGAAATTTCGTATATACCCAGGGATATGAATCAGCTTGTCGATTCCCTTGTTGTTTCAGCCAGCATGTTCATTCCTCCCATGCCCCCTAGGCTCAGTTATGAGATCCAAGTAAAATATCGACCATCCTTACCCGACAATATTAAATACTGGAAATTTTTTGAGGATGATGATGAACTTAAAAGATTTCTTCAAGTGTTAGATGAATTTTCTGATATGCATGTTGACCAGCAGAATCTAAATGTAGAAGAATCCCAGAAGCCCAAGCTAAAACTAAGATTGGGTCAACATGATATTGTTCAGCTACCTAACAATTATATACCCTGAGGTTTGGTACCTCTCGAAAAGATTTTTGATCAGAATGACGTTCCTTACAAGCCAGATAAAAAGGAGAAAGATCATGTTGTTCACGAGCACAACATAGGGGGTGAAAGCTAGACAAAACTCATAAATATGTCTTCTGAATTGACTGTTGATCAGAATTCCGAATATTGCAGCATTTTGAAAGAATTTTCCGATGTTTTTTCTTGGAAATATAGTGATCTAAAGACTTATGACCCTGATATCATTCAACACAAGATCCCTCTTGAGAAAGACACCATTCCTTTCAAACAAAAGATCAGACCTATCAGTCCTCTTCTTCTGCTTGTGATTGAAAGAGAAATTAAAAAGCTTCTCGATGCCAAGATCATAATCCCTTTGAGATACTCCAAATGGATTGCAGATCTAGTGATAGTAAGAAAGAAAAATGGAAAGGTCAGATTATGTGTAGACTTCAGAAACCTAAACAAATGCTCTAAGAAAGACAAATATCCCCTACCTAAGATGGAACATTTGCTGCAAAGGATTTTAGGGGCTAATGTCATGTCTTTCCTAGATGGTTTTTCCGGCTATAATCAGATTTCTATCCACCCCGATGACCAGGAGAAGACTGCTTTTACTACTCCTTGGGGTACCTTTATGTACGCCAAGATGCCATTCGGATTAATGAATGTCGGGGCCACATTCCAAAGGGCCATGGACATAGATTTCGTGGGAGAAAAGGACAAGTTTGTCCTCATATATCTTGATGACATCATAGTATATTCTAGCAGTCATGAGGAGCATCTAAAGCATTTGAAAAGAGTGTTCTTGAAATGCATGCAATTCGGAATCTCATTGAATCCCAAAAAGTCCCAGTTTGCTCTCAGGAAAGGTAAGCTCTTAGGCCACATCGTCTCAGCAGAAGGTGTAAAGATTGATCCATCTCGGGTGGAGGCAATTCAAAGGTTGTCCTTGCCAAGATCAAAAAAGGATATTCAATCGATGCTCGGTAAGATAAATTTTGTTAGAAGATTTGTGCCAAACTTTGCCGAATTAGTTAAACACATAACATGTATGCTGAAAAAAGGGTCTGAGATAAAATGGATAGACAATGCAAGGAACTCATTTCAGGATATCAAGTGAGCTATCATGGAATCCCCGACTTTGATCAGCCCGGATTACAGTAAGATTTTCTATGTTTTTTCCTTTGCTTCTTACGACACAGTGGCAGCAGTTCTGCTACAGAAAGATGATGACAATTTGGATCATCCTGTGGATTTCTTCAGCAAAACACTCAGAGACGCTGAACTAAGGTATGGTCCTATTGAGAAACAAGCCTATGCTCTCATAAAATCTTTAAAATCCTTCAGAATTTATATTCTTCACTCAAAGGTCATCGCACATGTCCCTTCATCCTCCGTGAAAGATGTTTTGACTCGGCCTGATATTGACGGAAAGAGAGCTAGATGGATTGAAAAGTTGATTGAGTTCAACATTGAAGTAAAGCCCACCAAATTTTTGAAAGGCCAGGGCCTTGCTAATCTCTTAACGGAGGAAAATCATGAGTTGTTGGACATTAATTTTGTAGGAGAAAGTTCAGTAAATTTGCAGACGGAGTTGGCAGTGGATGGACAGCATAGCAGTCAACAAGTGGCAGAGAAATTGTATTCTTGTGAATGGTATTTAGGTATTATACATTTTTTGCAAAATCTAGAAGTTCCTCCCGAACTTAGTATGACTCAAGCTTGAGCCCTTAAGCTCAGAGCTATCAAATTCTGCATTTACAATAATCTGTTATATTGGAAAGACCTTGCTGGTTTGCTTCTCAGATGTTTAGACAAAGAAGAGTCAGTCAAAGTTACACATCAGTTTCATTCAAGTGTTTGTGGACGTCATCATTACTGGAAGACCACTGTCCATAAAATCCTAAGGGCTAGATACTATTGGCCTTTCCTTTTCTCAGATGTGTGTGCCTTCATCAAAGCTTGTGACAAATGTCAAAGATTTACGAGAAAACAACAGCTAAAATCTTTACCCCTTGGACCTATAGTGGTGAATGGCCCTTTTCAACAGTGGGGTTTAGATTTTATAGGTGAGATAAATCCTTCATCTAGTGGTCAGCATAAGTGGATCTTAGTAGCCACAGATTATTTTACAAAGTGGATAGAGGCGATTCCCACCCGGAATTCCACTCACCAGGTGGTCATGAAGTTTCTTTATGAAAATATTTTGAGCAGATTTGGTTGTCCCAAAAAGTTGGTAACAGATAATGCAGCGGCGTTCAAAGTAGAGGCATTAGTAGACATGTGTAAATCAATGGGCATCCAGTTGGTACATTCGACCCCCTACTACCCTCAAGGTAATGGCTTGGCTGAATCATCCAATAAGAGCTTAATCAAAATATCAGAAAATTGTTAGAGGAAAACAAAAAGAATTGGGATTCCAAACTGAAATTTTCTCTGTGGGCAGACAGAGTAACTATCAAAAAGTCCATAGGAACTTATCCATTCAAATTGGTCTATGGGACTGATGCTATTTTTCCTGTTCAGTTAGTTTTGCCAGTGGCTAGATTCTTTCAGGAAGAGAAAACCGAGTCAAATGATATGGTAAAAAGAATGCTTGATTTGGTGGAACTGCAGCAAGCTTGAGAACAGTTAGTGGACAGATCAGAGGCTCATTAAAAGAAGATCAAAAATACTTTTGACAGAAAGGCGAAGGTGGACAATTTTCATATTGGTGAATGGGTTCTAAAATGGGATGCTCTTAGACAGGATAAAGGCAATCATAACAAGTTCGATTCTTTGAGGACAGGTCCTTTCATGATTACCCAAGTACAGAATAACAACACTTTCATGCTGCAGAATCTGGGAGGTGAAGAAATGTTCGGTGGCCCGGTAAACGGGTGATTTTTAAAACTCTATTTTGTCTAAGGCTATGAAGCATAGACATTGTAATGTTAGTCTTAGTTTTTATTTTTGCAGAATACCTCCATGCCCAATGGAAACACTAGCAGACTTTTTTTTTATTTTCTTTTTCAGGAAAGGCATTGATTCTATGGTTCTTGAAACCTCACAGGGAAGCGTTCATCTCCAATAGGAGCCAGTGTTATCTCCTCAAATAAATTGGTGGAAATTTTTCTTTTTGAGGTGATAGGTTGTTGTCTAAATTTTATTCCTAAATTTTTGTAAGTAGGTTAGAGAGTCTGCATTCTGTAAATAAGCCCAAAAGAAATTTTGGATTTGGTTTGGTCAAGAAAAAGTCAGAATCTCAGGTTTCGGTGGTTTAGGCGAGCCTGAAATGCACTCATTAACCACCGAAAGCCTTTGTTCCCGGCAGTTAAGAGGTCAAAGCAAGAATGCGGTTAACCACCGAAAGCGTTTCAACAATAAAAATGGAAAGCCTGTTCTTTCGCACGAGCCAGCTATCAAGTTGGCGCAATGATGAAACGTAACCACTGAAAGCTCGTCAAGTTGGAAGGTATGCACATTCTAATGGTGTCTATCCGAAAATCTGAAGCTCCTGTTGTCCTTTTGACCGCAATTGTCTTTTCAAAATCTAGACACGCGGTGTCACTGAAATTCATGCATGATGGTCACGAAGCCTCCCTCCATTTCCAGTCGCAAGTACACGATCTATCATGATCCCGTTAATCCCTCATTAAATCCTCATTCATTATCATTTTGAATTACGGAGATTACTGAGATAATCGTGAGTTCGTGATTTCATCAATTGAACGTATTTCCAGAGATCCTAATCTTGTTTCCCCTGGTGATTGTCAAAATTCCATTAGAGTCCAGCGATCGCTCTCAAGTCAATTAATCCAGGTCGACTTATCAGGCAAGTCCAAAACCCGTCTTGTTTCATATTTAAATGAATAGACCACCGAAAATCTAAAATTCCGGCATGCTCTCAGTCAAATTGTCGTTCGAAACTTGGTTAGCATTTGAGCTCGGTGATCCGAATTTTTTGTCACCCTGTCCCACCGGTTCTTCCATGAGTTATACTCTTTGTGTTCCTAAATTCTAGAACCTTTGTCTCCCTGGACGCTCAGTTTCCCATAATCACAGGTACAGTCAACATTGACCAATACCGAAAGCAGGGCCAGTGTTGAGGTCTGAGGTGGATGGGGTTTGGTACTTGGAGGAGCACCCAGAGGTAGTAGAGTTTTTCAAACAAGCAGGGGTATTCACATACTGTGAAAAACTGACCAGTTTTCATCAACAAGTAGCTGAATCTTTTGCAATTGCATATGATGGAAGGTCTGCCAAGATAGGGAAAGAAGAGTTTATCATAGATGAGGCTTCTATAGAAGAGTTTACAGGTCTTCCATGGACAGGAGGTTGTTGGTTTAAATCTACAGTGCCATCCAACGTTGAATTTAGATCATATCTATTAACCATTCACAAAGATCTGATCTGGAAAAAGGATATCCCTATGTCCTTCTTGCAACCACAGTGGCAATCTTTGTTAAAAGCAATCTTTGTGTATATTACTTGTGAAGGACGGTATAATAGAGTGATGTTCTATCACTTTAAACTTCTTAACCATTTTACAGGTAGAGAACCAATAAATCTGCCTTTCTATTTCCACAAGACTCTTACTAAAATGGCCAGACAAGTTAAAGCCAAGCCTACTAAGGTTGCTAGCAGACTATCTCACCAAGGGCTTATTACTCTTCTTGTCAAGGAATCTTTGCAGAGGAAACAGGTTGATTGGGGTTTCTTTCTTTTCTGGAATGAATTCCAAATAGAGAAACCACCAGAAGCTGAAACTAAGAAGACCAGTGGCAGAAAGATTGTTACTCCCAAAAGAATTCATAGGAAAAGGAAAGGTATCTCACCACCAAGAGATCCCATAAAATCATCCTCTAGCAAGAAGAAAGGAATCAAAATAAAACTGCAGTTTGAAGGTGAGCAATCCAAGGACCCTGCTACAGGAAACAACCCTTTAAACCTACCTTACAGCGATTCAGAACCAGAACAAGAATTGGCTGAGACACAGGATAATGTACAGAATGAACAGGGTGTAGACTATTGTTCCAATTTACCTTCACCAACTCCTCCAAAGGCACACAGTCCACCAGTGGCAGAAGCCTCTTCAAGTAAGACTAGAACAGCTAGATCACGGAAAATCAAGAAACTCCTGCAACAGGTCTATGAAATGGAAGTCCTGGAAAGGGTGATTAAAAAAGCTAATACAGACCTGACTGACAGAAATGCAGAGCTTTTCAAAATAAACCAAACCCTCAAAGAGAAGCATGACAAGATTAAAGACAGAAACAGGGTATTGATCAGGGAAAACATGAAGCTGTATAGACAGCTGAGGATTCTGAGGTTGAAGTTAAAGGAGTTTCAATCACCAACATAGGAGAAAACTGGATTAGAAACTCTGGCTAACTTAGCTATGACCATGGTAGACACACCAGAGCCTTCCACACAGCCAGCAGAAGTTCGCAGATCTGCACGAACAATAGCTGTCTCATCCAAGAAACCTTGAACATCTAAAAGGGATCCAAGGTAAGCATTTTTGCAATTTTGAAGTTTTCTCAAAACTGAAGTTTCGGTGGTTTAGGCGAACATGACGATTGTTCATTAACCACTGAAAAATAGGACTTTCGGTAGATAAATCGCTCAGGAGCTTTCTAAGTTAACCACCGAAAGCCTATCATTTCCAGAATGATCAAGTTTTTACACAGATCGAAGTTTTTTGAGCTGGAAAGGTTTGAAACCTCTTCGAATGAACATTTGATGAATTGTCAAGACAAATCCAATAGCTATGTTTGATAGATTATGGAAAGAGGAGGTGATTCAAAGGTTTTTGGTATCTTTGACAAAGACATAAAATCAGGGCACTTTCTCACATCAATAGATTCGAATTTGTCTCCCTTGGAGAGTCATCAGTCAACCTTGGGAGGCTATCCTACACTACACTAGCACTCAACAAGAGAGGAAGACCATGAAATCTGGGATTGACCTCATTTTTGGGGATCATCCCACATCTTTTGCAACTAAATTTTGATTTACTATCTTTAGCATATTTCATCCATGTTTTCAGGATCTCAGAACTGCGTTGTAAAGCTATAAAGCTAAGGGTAGAATATGAACCAAGGGTTCGACTTTGGAGACTTTTTTTTATATTATGTAACTCAAAACTTCTCATTTTCATATGGAGTAATACAAGCTTATTTTGCCATAACTTGTTCAGATTTCATCTTCTTGTCTATTCTGTACTTGCACCTGGATATTATATTCATGTTTTTATGCTTGTTTATGCCCAATAAGTGTCATCTTATCACTGCATTCATAAGTTAAACTTTGCAAGTATTCCTGTGATTATTGTAATTGGCCATTCATATATTCTTTATATGTGATTCTGCTGATATAATAGTTATTTCTTCATTCCTCCCTTTATGTGTAAACTCTCTGAACATTTGTGGTTGAAAGCCTTGTCCATCTAAATGTGTTTATGCATGATTTGAGTGAGAAATGATTCAGTCCTCCGACCTGATCCAAACCCACACTTTTTATTGAGAAAATAGTTACCAAAAGATTAAGTTACCAGGCATCTCTGACTTACAGCCTAGGAGAGTTTCCTGGAGAGATAACAACGCCCATCATCAGAATTGTTGGTAGAGTATTTGTTTTGTTGTGGTTTCAATGGTTGATAACTTTGCTTGGGTAGGCTGCTTCGTTTTTATACACTTAGAAAATGAGTACTTCTTTCATTTGTAATGTTTCCTCTTTATTTGTGTTTATCTGTAGTACTCGCAATAGTTTCAATATCTTCAATTTTTCTTTCACCAACTGGTTTTGGTGGGTCTTGACTATCTCCTTCTTCTTATTAAAACACAAATGCATTTGCAAGTGAAGTATTGTATCCAATATAAGTCATATGGTCCATGAAAAAATGGTTAGGGTCAAACCCTTGATTTTATCTGCAAATTTCAAGTTGTATTGATCCAGTTTAAATGTGAATTCATCAATTTTGGAAATGCCTCTTAATAAAATTTTCCCAATTTTCCATGGCATTGGAATAAACTTATTTTTCCATTTGTCTGGAAGAAATGTACCCAGAATCTATATTGTATTGTGGCCTCTATGACAAAAATTATGTATGAAACATAATAAGGGAGGTAGAAAGGTTTCTCACAAGAACAAAATATTGTTATCACAATATAATGCTCCAATTTCTCATAACTCCCCTTTTTATCTAGAAATTTTGATGCTTATAGAGATAATCTAGATGATTTTGAACCAAATATAAGTTTCTTGAAAAAATAAACAAATTCATTATAGACTTCATAAAAATGATAAGTAACCATCTATCTCCAAAGGGATTTGCACCACATGGGTATTGGATCAATCTTATAGCCAGCCCTCCTTCTGATACTCAAACCTTTAAAAACATGACAATAAGTGATGGAAAATATCAAATATGAAGACATGTAGAATCTTTTATTTTCCCTGAAGTTTTCTAATTGTGAGGAAATTTCTATGGAAATAATATTCTCCTAGTCGAAGATTACCTTCTCATAAACTGTGAAAAATAAAATGTATAGGGATAACTGAGAAATTGTTGATATTGATTCCTGGCCTGTGACTCTCGTAAAGAGCCATGAAATATATTTATAAGGATTTTTGAGTTAACTAACCTGAATATTCAATAAATTTCCCAACATTGTGGAAGTATCTTCAACGTATTCCCGCAAGATATCAAGTCTAGAATTGATTTCCTTAAGGAACTGTCTAGTTTCCTCCCCTTTGAATGTGATGGTTGGCTCAGGGAGCTTCAACATTCTTCTAAAAATTGATGGTGACAAGGAAACATGTCATTCCCATTGAAGTTTAATCACTCTCTGGTTCTATTCATACTTATCAACACACCAAGAAACAATTTCCCTAGAGTCAAAAACCTTTGGTATGCAACCTATTGAAGCGATGTCTAACATCCAGACTATATTCTTGTTCCTTTCTAGTAGTCATAGTGAAGAATAATACTCGTATGACCTCAACCACTGGAACCTCCGATCTTCTCATTCGAATAGATTCAAATTATCCCTGCAAAAATGTTCTCTTCCTTTCATTGCCATGTTGTTTGAAAGTTGGCATAATTTGTATATTAACTTTGAAACATTGATTTCAAAGTAAATCCCCTTTTGATAATATAACTTGTAGCTCCTTTTTCAATGAAAGAGTTATTACAAATTAAATGAAATATTACCTCAATAAATATTCCATTAACAACAACCTTTTCAAAATTAATTAAACATTGTTCTCCATAATATTAGCATTTAATAAGTCTTGGGGGAAGTGCAAAGTAATTTATGTAATACAGAGGAGGAGCGTACATAGATCTAAAGAAGTGAAGTAAAAAATATGAACCCGTGAACCCACGGTGAAATTTAAAATTGGTTAAGTATAGATCTATCAAGAGAGTCGATATTTGGTCAAACGTGTGGAGCATAAGAAAATGAAATGGGGAAACATGAACCCGCGAGTTTTCCAACCTGTGAACCCATTAAGCTAAGAAACTTCAAAATTCAAAAATATTCTAAGTAAAGTGAAAAATGAGAGTCGTGAAACAATAAGGTGCATTCTGATGACAGCGGAAGAGCGGACTTGAATGAGAATGATGATACCAACCCATGGACCTGTCGTTATGGGAGAACTTAAGAAATGGCTAAGTCATGGTGAAAAATGGATGCGGTGGGAATAGAATTTTATTTTGTATAACATGGAACTTGATGAGCAAGGTTATGAACCTTCCATGAATTGAAAAAATTCTGAGTAAAAAGAATTTAAAAATAAAATATGTGAGGTTATATATAAGTCAACAGGTTTGCAGGGTGCCTATGGAGAAGGGTTTTCCCTGTGCTATAGCTCTTTGATATACATGTGGGATCGAACAATAGTACTCAGCCCAATATCTCAGGGCACCAACTAAGGAGGCTCAATCATAACCTTAGCTTTACTACATGATTACCTAGGTACTAGAGAGTATCTTCCCGAGTGTTGTTCTCACTTGCACTATAGCAGTCAGGCGGTCAATCGGTTGATCTAGGGATGGTTTGGGGGAGACCTAGGGGAATCCCAATATACATGTCAGTGCATGGGAGTGATGTTTGTGTATATATTTTTTCTGATGCAGTATTATTAAAGGGGTACCAACAATGGTTACAAAGATTCCCAACAAGGGCAAAACTTTGGTTTCTAGGCAACCTCGTGAAACCGTTTGTGTTGCCTTAGTCTTTACCACCATATTTTTACTAGTTGAACGAAATATCTTTGTGCTTTAAAGACACTAGCAGTACACGTCTCTACCTTGGAAAAACAAATTACCCACAATTCATGCCAAGGAAAGTTCTCTGATACCACTTGTAAGGTACCAAATGTAATATAATATGTAGAAATAGGAATATTCAGCAGATATCAATGGAAAAACAAAATATTGAGAGATTAATACCATAAATAATACCTTTATTCAAATAAATCAATGTTCACTTACCTCCTAGAGGGGAAAACCTCAAGTAGAGAATAGCTCTTTTACAATAATTCTCAAGACAAGTTTTTTCATGTCTCATACTCTTATTTATACTAATTTTATCTTCTAAAGAACATTCTAGAG
>ML779483.1:301874-319702 GCA_009831015.1 Picea engelmannii | reverse complement strand
ATCAGAGTCAGAGGCCACTTTTGATGATCATGTTACAGAAATACTCACAGAGTATTTTCCAGCAGGCAACGATGTCCACTGCAAGGACAAGATTGGAGGGTTGAGTGACACTTTCCTCGGTAAGAGGGAGTGTTGAGATTTGGATACCTTGGAAAGTGGTCCCCTTGTGTTTGTGAGTCTCTAAACACAAAGGGGGAGACTATTACCCTTATTTCTTTACTTTATGTTCTAATTTCACATTGACTTAGGAGACTTAAGTCATAAAGTGAAATTTGTCACTTGAGTCATAAAGTGACAATTAATTCACAAAGTGGGTGAATTAATAGACATAAAGCAAACTATGGAAACTTGAGAAAACTGGGTTTCCAAGTGAGAATTATGAGATGAGATCTCACCCATTGATTAGACTTGGCTAGATCTAATCTAGGCCATTGATCTTTTAGGTTTGGCCAAAGAGAGGCTAAAGGAGGCAAAAGGGTAAGCTTGAGATTCATTCTTCACTTGAGAGAGTTAAGAGAAGAGGAGGAGAGGAAGTGAGGGTTTGGAGAAGGCTCGTGAGACTTGGGCGCATTCTTGAGGAGAGGAAGGCTCATGAGACTTGGGTGCATTCTTGAGGAAAGGTGTGCGCATCAAACTTGGGTGCACTTGTGAGAAGCAAGGTTGTATCCTTGAGTGGAGGCACCATCTTGAGATAAGAGGGCGCAAGCTTAAGGAGGGTGCACAAGGAGAGTGTGAACACCATCTTGAGATGGGAGGGTGCATACTTGAGGCAGGTGCACAAGCCAAGAAGGGGGCGCATTCTTTGTGAGAAAGGGTGCACTAGAGGCTTAGTGCGCACCAAGCAAAGAGAGAAAGGGTGCATTATCTTGTGGGTGCATTCTACAAGTGGGCAAGTCAAGGCAAAGGCAAAGCAAGGGCTAAAGCAACGTAAGGCAAGTGGAAGAGGCACACCAAGGAAAAGGGCACACTCTCCTAAGACTACAGGCACAAAGAAATTAAGAACTCCAAAGCATCTCGAGAGGAGATGCTATTGTATCAGATTCTTTAGTTGTATTTCTTTGTAGTAACTCTTACTTTGAGATCTCCAATATATATCTATCTCTCAAACTGGTTTTCCCCAAGGGGATTTTTCCAGGGTCATGTTGACCAAAAACCCATGTGTTCACTTGTCATGTATGCTTAGTTATTATCAGTTGTAAGTCGTTAAAGATCTAGAGGGTATTTGATGTTTTGAGCTATATGCGTGTGCTAACTTTTATGGCATCCTAAACCATATTTTAACCCATGCAAAGAGAGCCTCAAAAGGGCATCAAATCACAAGAGCAAGGCAGATTCAGAGGGGCAGAAAATCAGACCTGTTAGCAACCTTCAAACAGCAGCTAGGACAGATTTGATTGCTGCTAGAACTAGGACAGTAAACAGACCTGTAGGAGCCTGTGACAGACAGTCTTGAGTTAGCTGTTTTGGACAGCAAGATAACTGTCCTATAACAGTGAGACAAAACAGCTTGAAACCCCTTGTTTTTTTTTAGTGCCAAACAGAAGGTCAAAGACAGACCTGTGTTGGCAGCCTTTAGTACCTCAGAAATTTTCAGTTAATACCACCCTTCATCCAGAAACCTAGGGAAGAGGGGGGGAATCCATGGAAAGGCAACATTGGGATAGTTTGGTGCCCATTGAGTCTAGATCCATTAGTCCACACTAAAAGCACTAGGGCTAGCATTCCTAAGCGAACAAGTGTAACATGGGGACTTGTCTTTTAAGTAAGAGATACTCCCAATTTTTTTTGTCCATGTCTTGTAAAAGCTGATAGATTTATGTCATGATAAAATGTGGTATTATTATCTCATTTCCTAGCCAGGGGTAATTTATAGCCATGGCCTTCCTTATAACAAGTGATAAGGTATGTTTGCTGCATACATATAGTATGAATTCAATTGCTGAGCAAAATGCTCTAGAACATGAGTTTCAACACAAGTTTTAAGTATATCCTTTCTACTTGAATGAAAGCAAACACAATAACCATGGATAAAAAATTGTTTAAAAATAATGGAAGTAGATAACACAACAGAAAATGAGCAACTAATAGACACTACTTCGGTATCAAATATCAAACTAAAATGCTTTACTACAGTTAATAAGCAGTCTAACCTTGCAAGGATGAGAAAATTTGGCATACATCTACAGCTTAGTCCAAGAAAGCTCCCACGGCCTAAAGTTTTAAGGAAACTCGAGGTACCAAGTCTGCAGGCCAAGTCCCTAATGGAAGTCCCAGAGATTTGGCCATGTTGAGAGATGGATCATTTGGCAAGAGAGTGATGCTGCACAACACGCAAGGACATGTAACTGAAACACCTCTATGTCAATCCATTTCCAAGTTTCCTAAAGTTTGGAAATGTTCTTCCTGAAAGTTGTACCATTTCAGAAACCCAACACTACTCCAGGTGATGTATGTCCAAGGGGTTTCGAGGAGTTTTCCAGAACCAAGCCCAGCAACTTTTCTCCTTTAGTTTTAGATCTTGAGCCGATTTCTTCAAGTCTCCTTTAGACTTTAGCAATATGATTAATGGATAAGGGTAATAACTAGAAGGGGAGGGTTTCAGGGTGTGAGAGATCTTTAAATGGGAAGATACTAGAAGACTGTGTATGCTCTTGAAGAATAAAAGTAGAAGTTTAAGCACCTTGGTAGGAACCTACAAGGGTTAATGCTGATTTGGCAATTTCTTTGCCTTGTTCTGCTTTAGGGCTTCGTGTTGGATCTGTTTTTTTGCTTACCCTTGAGGTTAATAGTGAGATAGCCATAGATAATGGTCAGGTCGGGTAGAATCTTTCAACCATCAGTGCTTGCTACAAGTCTGAAATTGGTTCTAGCCAGCCCTCGGATTCACATGGATGGGCCCCTGTAGCCCTCATTTTGGATGGCATATTTGGATAGATCCTTCTAGGGTGACTTCCTCCAAAAGCTTAAGCATTTGTTGGTTGGAAATGTTAGTTAGAGTCGAAACAATGGCCAGTGGAAACAAGTGCTTGCTTGAATATGATTGTAATAATAGGAGCTTTTCCCTATGGTGCATATTCACTGTATCCATGGAGGTAAGGAATCTTTTCTTATTGTTTTCAACAATTGATTTGTCCATTTTCTTCCCTCTTAAGAATGAAGGTAAAAAACATGGGGCTCCATCAATCCTTTTAGGGATACTTGTCAGCCTCAGGTTTAAGTGAGAGGATCTCAGGTTTTGGGAGGTCCTTATTGCACCTTGACGATCTTCGGGCTTTGATAGTAATTTTGATATATGATATTTCATGTTTATTTCCCTTGCATCCTTGGTTTCATGCAGAATGTCATGGAGATGATTACTGGGGAAGCACAACTCCTCTCTTATTGCCAAAGTCTCAGAAAATATTCGGGGGGGGTTGATGTTGACTCTCTTTGACATCAACCATACTAGTTAGCATATTGCACATAGCTTTTAGTCATGAGGTTCTACGTTGATTGGTATAAATAGACCTGATTTCCGATGGCATTTTGCTAATCCCTGCAGCCTCTGCCAACACAGTGAGGTAAAGCATGCATATGGCATTATGAGTTCATTAAGATTTTTGGTCTTGGTCTTACTAATATGAAAGCTATTTTGCAATTTCCTCTTACACGCTCAAAATGGTCCATTCAAACTACAATCTACACCACTGTGGGGTTCTTAGTTTTTAAGGTATGATACTTTGATTATATATATGGCCACTGAATTATATTACAACTACATTGAGTATTGAGGAAAGGTTAAGACAGTTTTGGAGTAATATGTTTTCTCTATTATTCCCGCCACCCCCACCCTCATAAGTGTGGGGGTGGGGGGAATAATAGAGAAAACATAATATATTGACTGCAGCCGCACCATAGGAAGCAGTTGACCGGAGACATGTCCATGACTGACATGCGATGATGCCAGTTGAATGTCCTAGGCTAAAACTGACAAAATAGACAACACTCGGGCCCAGTATCTTACCCAATACTGCAGATTGAAGAAGCTTAGTGTTAATTTACAAGATAGAAGTCAGGAGGACCAAAAGCATCAAAAGTCTAGAGTTGCAAGATCTAGCAACAACAGTTTAGATTGATGGTTGCAATGAATGACTTTAAATGACTTGGATGCTATAATTCTTTCACTTACCCAATACTGCAGATTGAAGAAGCTTAGAGTTAATATACAAGGCAGAGACAGGAGGACCAAAAGCATCAAAAGTCTAGAGTTGCGAGATCTAGCAACAACAGTTTATCAATGGTTGCAATGAATGACTTTAAATTTATTGGATGCTATAATTCTTTCTTATTTGGACATTTTTAATGAAAATTTGCCTTTCAAGAAAAGGGAGCATGGGTGGAGTTACTGAACATTCTATGTCATCATTCATTTTTCCGCATCAAATACTATAACTTCTCCATCTAGCATTGAAACTGCACTTTTACCATTCATGTTTCCCTTCTATTCATGGAAGAGATAAAGAATACAAAAAGACAGGCTTGTTAGTGTGCATCTATATTAGAAAGGGAGTAAAGACACCTACTTCAAATAAGGTAGAGTCATTATCTTCATTAATGAAGGATTATGAGATACAAATTTTTGCCATTCATCTCGATCAATTCGTCCATCTTGATCTACATCAGCTTCTTGAAATGTCTACATCCAGTCATGAAGATATTGTCAACTATGGAAAATCAAATTTGAAACCTCTTTTGACGTTTGAAAGGGCCCCTTTAAAGTACCTTGTCTAGAATCGTCTCAATGACCTCATCAGCTAATTTCATTTCTGACTCACATAAAAGTGCTATTAACATTTGTTTCACCTGAAAGCCACAAAGGCATTGTAAGACAAACTAGAATTACCATAGTTTTAAATTAAAAAGCATAGGTCTACAAATTCCCATAAAGAGCAAAATGTAATTTAGACCTATGTAAGTAATGAACCTGCTACATTGCACAATAAGAGGGGAAAAGTGTTTTTTATTATGTGCAAGAAATGCTATCTACATAATCAACTAATACCTGCATTCATGTCATGTAACTCTCTGACCTATGATCTACTTATTTGTTCCATGTAACATATGCAGATTTTCAAAAGAAATAATAAGAAGAAGAATAAGAATACCTTCGTAAAATGACTCAGAGTTCAAAAGATTGCCGATTGCATTTTAGCTACAATATAATTACATCTGAAAAACAAGTTTTACAAGTAACAAAGAGAAATCTACAAATTTTCAAAAAAAAATGCCTTTCATGAGAGAAAATAAAAATGAACACAAAGTAACTAGAATCATGGAATGTGAATCATCTAAATGTTAGCTAAGTCTCATATTGTCTTAAGTTCTTTTTCAATTTTAACCATGGTTACACGGGAACATGCTCCCAAGAGTTGGGGTAACACCCTCCGTGCTCCCCACACTCCCGACACAATGAAACTCGCTATAAAGTGTTTCACAATGACCCAAAAAAATCAAAATGCAGCAAAAGTTAGCATGAAGTGTGGGACATTTTGCATGTGCGAGGGAAACCTAGGTGTCCCCCTCTAAAATACGAGAGCTCTCTAAAATGCTAACCTAATTATGTTTGTTACATTTGTAATGATGATTGATGAAACCCAATTAATTATATCAGCTTTGTTTTCATATGTTAAAATTTTATTTTTTATCATTTTGGAGACAAGGTCATTAACGTCCCCCGTGATGGTCCCTTAAATTTGGGGGATATCTCCACACATGCTCCAGAAGCATTTCCCCGCTTTTGCATCCCCACATCCCAAAAACTTGGTGCAACAATGATTTTAACATCTTTATAACCAAATATGCTCTACTTTCAAGAGCTTCTCATCACAAAATATTACTGTGTATGAACACCTAGGTCACATAACACTATGACACAAGGACACGAGGACATGGGATATAGGACTGCTACAACAAATAGGCAACTTAGGGTAGCAGTCATAGGGCTGAAACAAAGGGCAATACTGTCCAAACTTGTGGCTGAACTAAACCACTAACAGCCCTAAACAAGACTGTCCAAACTTGTGGCTGAACTAAACCACTAACAGCCCTAAACAAGACTGTCCAAAAATTGCTGGAATGTTACAGCAATTAGGCAGCTATATTGCTACCTCATCCAACCCAGAAAASGGCACTAGGCTGTAAGTTAGGGCAGCCTACAGGTGGCACCTGAAARGAGAAAGATAGCAATATACACAKGTGACTCTAACAGCAAKGAGGGTAGCACCAGCAATAGAAGAAGGGTGGCTGTAACAGAAAGCACCAGCGGCAACCTAAGACAGTGGCAGCCAAGGGGAGTCCTAGTGTCAGCCTAGGAAGCATCAGCGGCAGACAAGGAGGAGCTAGGAGGGGGGCCGCGGCACCTGTAGCAGCAAGAAGAGAAACCAAGGAGGGCCGAACCCTCTACCAGCAAAGCCAAGGTAGCTGCACCCTTCAAACAGCAAGAGAAAGCTCCAAAGAGGATAGTCGTACCCTCCACCAGCAACAAGAATAGAAACTGTACCACCAAACAGCCGTACCCTAACCAAGAATTGAAACAAGGAGAGGCCGCACCAAAATTCAGACCAAGAGTAGTGTGTGTGGAAAAATAAGTGAGGGGTGAGGTTCTTTTTATAGGTTAGGAAGGGTGTTAGGGTTAATTAAATTAACCCTACCTTTTAGGGTTAATTAAATTAATCCTACCTTTTAGGGTTAATTAAAACCCAATTAACAACAAAATAAAAATAATTAATAGTTTAATTAATAAAAATATTAATTAGAAAGTCAACAAGTCAAAGTGACTAGAAAAGACCAACACCACAAAAGACATTAAGGAGGACGTGGCCCAAGCAAGGGGAGGCAACAAGACAAAGTAAAAGCGGTCTTCTTCGATGGCAAGATGTCCACATAAATCTCATGATAACTTATAAGCTTTTATCATCCCAGCATAAGAGGAATGTCGCTGATGTGATCATGTCCTTCTTCTTAACTGCTCCTAGGTCTCATGGACCATCCTGGGAGAGAAGAAGATCACACATCATCTTGTCTTGGCATTTAACCAAGAACCACTTGGTCCCAGACCAGGATACCCCAGATCACATCTGGGGGCCCTAGATCTCCACTAGGGTCTTATCCACCAAGGTACACGACCAAGGATCAATCCAAGCATGAGCAAGGATTCCCTAGAACACATCCAGGGGCCCTAAAACACATCTAGGGACTTACATCATAAAACAACTTGGTCCTTGACCAAGAACTGCCTGGTCCCAAACCAAGATACCCCATAACACATCTGAGGGCCCTAGATCATCACTAGGGTCTTATCCACCAAGGTACACAACCAAGGATCAATCCAAGCACCGAGCAAGGATTCCCTGGAACACATCCAGGGGCCCTAGAACACATCTAGGGACTTACATCAAGAACCCCAGCAATACACTGGGGGCCCTCACTAAGGTCTTTTGCCATGGCTCTAACTGCTTGGTCCCAGACCAAGAACCCCCGGAGTGCACTGGGGGCCCTAGATCTCGATTGGGGTCTTATGCCATCCTCCTAGAGAATGGCTCTTCCAGCTGCTTAATTTTAACAGTTAGGCACACTTTCTACACCACCTTCTTTACAATAGGTACCATCCTCAAAATGGGGGAAAGTGCTACACACACACACACACACAGATACATATATATATGTGTGTGTATGTGTATATATACATACAAAAATAAAATATAGACATAAAGATGCAAACTTCTTATTCTGTGCACTTCCATGATCGATTCCCCCAAAAGCATCTGATACACCATCTTCCACCACTATTCCCCCAAAAGCTTATGGTGCACCATCTTACCCCACCATTCCCCTCTCCAGCCTAATCTAGATCCCTATTCCATGTTCTCCCATACCTCCACTCTTTATGATGTCCTTATGCGGCCCCTAATTCGAGTTACCTCTCTACCCCCCCTCTTGCTACTTATTCTCATACGGAGATATATAGAAGACAGTATGAGTGATGAATACTAGCAAAGTTGTTGATGAGGAGGGATTTCAAGCAAAGTTCTTCAAGCATGGTCTTCACACTCTAGACAAGTACTTGGCATGCTCGTTTAACAATGTTGTCTGTATGAGTTTTCCATAGACTTGATTGCATCACATTATTCACTCGATCTATAAATCGAGCCCCAATGTGAATCTAGACAATTACAACACAATCATGGTGAGCCACATTTTCAAAACTCAACGTTGTGGTCAACCATATGAGGATTTCTAGGGAGCTTGAGCGAAGACACCTTAGAGCTAAGGGACAAGCTAGATTTTGACCTACACATCAAACCACTAATCATATACTTACACTTTGGGCCATCATAAAGGAGGCGCGCCATTGCTCTTTGAAAGTTCATTGATGCTTTGTAGACTTTTGAAAATCTTTTGACTGTGTCCCTAGGGAGGCCCTATTGCAGAGACTTAAAAGACATTGGCATTTTTGAGATACCACTCACCACCATCATGTGCCTATACAAGTAGATTCTTGGTCGTCTCCACACTGCTCATGGGATGTCTGAAATTATCAGGAGTACCATTGGGGTTAAACAAAGGTGCCCCCTTTCCCCCCACCTTATTTGGTATCTACATGGATGAGCTAGAGTCCATTTTGCATGATATTATCCAAGATGGTGATGGGTGCCTCCTCCACCAAGTCTTGAAATCTATCCTATTGTGGTCCTCTTGGCCTTGTCCCAGTAGTGTCTATAGAGACGATTAGATGCTTTAGCACTTTTTTGTGACCTTCGACAGTTGACGATCAACATTGGTAAAACCAAGGTTATGATCTCCAATGGGTCGAAGAAGGTTCTTCTAGATCACCATTTCTTTTTCAAAGGGAATGAGATTGAGATCACCAGCACCTACACTTACTTGGGGGAGAAATTTTCACGACCTCGCTTGAGTTTGAGACATGCTCTTCAACCTTGGGTCAACAACGGTTGTAGATCCTTGGCCATTCTCAAGGGGCAGTGATTTTGGCACCATTTTCAAGTCATTTTGTCCAAGATGTCCCTCATGGGTACCCTTATTCATCCCACAATACTTGATGGCTCAACAGTTGGTGGAATTTGTTCGCTAGGGTCTAATTGGGCTTTAGTCAAGAGAGTCTAGACCCTTCTCCTTTAATGCATCAACAAATGCCAGAAGATCACATCCATTTGTGTTCATCCTTGTTTCACTTCTAGATCACATCCAAAGTTTTACCAACTCGACGAAGGGATAGGAAGAGTGTTTATATTTGGCCTATCATTCATCGAAGTACCAGGTATTTTGGAGTCAATGGGTATTTCAATGGACCATCATTCTTCATTTAGATATTCCCTAGATGCACCTAGCCACCTCTTACCTACTAGGCAAAAGTTGAACAGGATCATTCAAGACAATTTACATCCAGTTCGTGCACGATCACTTGGACAAACCCCTAGGGCAGGTTACATCCAAAGATGGACTTCTATGTTGAGCACTTCATGGAGGTGAGGGATGGACTCATCATCCAACCCCCATACACATCATGTCATTGTTTGCACTCTCTTAGTATTCCCCTAGGCTAGTTCCAAGAGGGCTTGCATATGCTTCAGGTTGAGGTGGATCACAAGACTGATCAATTAGATAGGAATTGCCAGTGGTGCCATCTTCTGAGGAGGAGACAGAGAAGCACTTCATCTTCCACTACCCCATCTACTATGAGATCCGTGGATGGTTCCACTATCTGATCAGGGGGCCACAAACCCTCTCCAATTTCTTCAAGTACCTCGACTAGAGATGCATATGTTCTCATACTCTCTAGCCTCCTCCTGGACCAAACTCCACCTGAAGGATTACTTCCTTTTTACAGTGTTCCCTTCAGTGAGGGGAATTAAGAGATATCTTAAAAGCGATATTGCTTCTAACTCTAGATCAGTGTGGACCAAAGGGACCATCCCACTTCCCCATAAACCTCGGCAACATTACCAGACCAGACCCCTTAACAATAGGTAAATGAGATCATCCAAGCTTCAGTAGCGGGTGACCTCTTCCTTACAACAGCCCAATGGGCGATCTAGATTTTCCCCCAACTCTTCCTTCGAACAGCATTCGATCCTAAGTTTCCCTCATTCAGCCTCAAATGTTAAGAGAGATGGATTTAGCAAACCATGACATACCTGCAGGCTGCATCATTATTATTTGGTTTTCAGTTCTTGGATCCATCCCCTTTATACATCTCCATCCCACTGGGGTTGTCGTGCTAAGAGTCGAGGGTTTTCAAGCTTTAGCTTAGATTCATCTTTTACTTTGTAGTGACATCATTGTACTGAGCAATCCCATTGACTTTCTTTTGTAGTCATTTGTTGGACATTAGTAAAACTATCTATCTTATCTCATTTTATCAAGTGAAGATCATAGCTTGAAGAGGCAATGTTGATTGATTCAATAAATTAGACTAGATATAGATATTAATTTTTATAGTGAATCAAGATATCCAGGGAGCCCAAGAAGTGTGGCAGCCAGGAAGCAAATGGAGCTACAGAAATCCACTCAACACAAAATCAAGGGAATGAGGATACCACACATTGCCACGAAAAAGACTCACACAAGGGATGTGAACAACCTATCCAACTACTCAATGTCCTCAATAAACCACAATTTGTTGGTATTTAGGGACAGAATTAGAAGTTTGGGTAAGCAATTGCAACAACCAATTCTTGAGAGCCATTGCTCTCAGCGCTCAGAGTGGAAAGGATGTTGGGTATCGTATAGTTGTTATTCACAAAATGCCCATAGAAATCGGTTTCCGAGCTATAATTATCACCAATATGGCCTGTAATTTCATCATATGAATCTATTAAAATACAAATTGGGAACAGCATTACCCTCATACATAATTTAACAACAACCACAAGGAAAATCACAAATCAATTCATGACACAATGGACACCATGTCTACACTGAAAACCCAAATGGGAAAACCAATGTTCGATTGGCTTCAATCCATCCTTGTTCTCGACAAATGTGCAAGCTACAATTCCATCTGGCTCTCTAATTCATTCACAATCTTCACATGACAATGTGGACAGCGATTCCTCTCGGTCTCTGCCAAAGAACCCCTAAAAAATAGTTGTGCATGAATTTATTGAAGAATGGTTCTACTAGGGTCAACTGGACGACCAAGCATCCCCAACTCTTCAACTTCCCCCTTATTTTTCTTCTTTTCCCCTTTTTTCTTTCATACATTTTTATTCTCTTCATGCTTAGATTGGGAATTCAACATCATATGGAAGTATGAACATTGGTTGGTTTGGCATGGGGCCCTTCACGCAATCATCCTCGTCTTCTACCTTGTCAATTTTCACAACCCCTACTTCTATTGCCAGACTTCATGATTTGTCAAGCCTTGCATTAACTTGATTCAATAGCCAATCAATTTATTAAATTGATCCAATTAAAATCACACCCCCCCATTGGGAGGCTTTTGGTCGCCCAAAAAGCTTCCAAGAACAGATAAAGAAACTTGATTTCAACTTGGTTCCTCTCATTCTATCTTGCTTTCCTTGGAGTTTGTCCTTGAGGACAATCTGCCAGACCTCATCATCCTCTAGGAGTTGCTCGGCCTTCCTCCGCAAAATGGTATCTTTCTCCAACTCCTCAAGAGAATGTGGTGTGAATTATTCTACATTGGAGAGAACCTGGTGATTTTCTTTTCCATCTAGCATGGATGGCTTCAACAACTTCATATACTCAACATTCACCACTAAACTGATCTACATATAAGGAGGACGTCTCAATCTAAAGGCATCCTCATTCACTTACTCAATGATGTCAAAAGGTCCATATCTGAGGGGCTTGAGTTTCTTCGTTGTTCCTTGTAGGGGTTACCTTGTGGAGGTAAAGTCATACCTTGTCTCCAACGCAGAATTTATGATTGCTATGATGGTCATGTCTAACTTTATATTGTTGTTGGCTTCTCTCAAGCTGCTTCTACACTTTCAAATTTATTTGTTGGATCCTTTCCACAAATGTGTTTGCCTTCCTCTCTTCTGCATGCACCTCTACTTCGTTGTTATGCTATCCATACACAATGTTAAAAGTTGAGGGAGGTAAATAAGTGAAGTAAGTCTCAAAAGGTGATTTGTTGGTGCAATAATGGAATGCTTGATTGTATAAGGGTTGGATATACACAAGATGCTCGTTCCATATCTTTGGATGCTTCTTGTTGTTGTACCAACATCCAATTGACAAGTTTCTTTTGTCCCTCGGTTTGGGGATGAAAAGCAGTGGAAAACCTAAGCTTGGTATCCATCCTTTCCCGAAGAGTTGTCCAAAATATGCTTAAGAACCTTCTATCATGATAAAAAATGATGGAGCTAAGCAATCCAAAATGTACCCAAACATGGATGAAGAATAACTCAATTGCTTCTCATTCGATGATAGTCTTCTTGCACAAAATGAGCACACACATCTTGCTAAAGTGGTCTACAATGACAAATAAGTAGACATGGCCTCTCCAGGACATGGGAAAACCTCCATCCAAGTCCATGGAGATGCTCTGCCAAGGTCTATTTGGTACTGACAGCAGCATGTACAATGCAATCTTCTTGTTGCTTGGCTTGCTAGTGCTGTAGGGAACACGGCCTTTAACAAGTCTCGCCACCTCCAATTGTAACTTTGGCCAATACACATACCTCTACAGATTTGCCACTATCTTCATCACACTATGTTATGCACAACTTGTCCAACTTGTATAGCAACCCATTCTAGAGATGGTATTTGTTTCCTCTCATGACAAACAACTAGTCTCTCCTTTAGTTGCTAGTATATGCCTTTGAAATCTCCATCTCCCTAATAAGATTCACTCAACAAATCATGAATGAAAGGCTCAAGTTTCATTAGCATCCCAACTATTGCAATGTTCTTCAATGGGGGTCATGAAAGCATGCCAACCAACTTACATGTAGTTCCTTTCTTATATTTGATCAATAGGTGGAATTTTTCTAACAATGTCAACCATTTGTAATGCCTCATTTGTTGCATTTTTCTTTGAATTTGCAGGTACTGTAGGGGTTGATGATCAGTGTGTATGATGGTCTCTTTCCCTGGGAGATAATGCTTCCACAATAGCAAAGAGCTCTTTATCATATGTGGGGTAGTCCAGCACTACTCCATGAAACAACTCGAAATGGTAACACATCGATCTTCCTCCTTGTATAAGCATTGCACCTAATGCATATCCACTTGTATTTGTTTCCAATTCAAATGGCCATTGTAAATTAGGCATGGCTAAGACCGAAGTATTGTTGATCTTCTTGTTCAAGTCTTTGAACACTTATTGTTGTGGCCTGCCACAATGAAAACTCTTTCCTTTGGTGGTCATGGAATGCAATGGTGCTGCGACTACTAAAGAATTCATTGCAAAGTTCCTCAAGTATTGCAATACTCCCATGGAACTCCTAACCTCTATCACACTAGTAGGAATAGGCCATTTGTCGATGGTTGCAATATTATCCTAATCCAACCTCGACTTTGCTCCACCAATCATGTGTCTAAGATTGATCAAGGACTCTTTCCCCAAATTTCCTCATATTTGCAATCGGTCAATTCTTCCTTATTGTCTCTATTCCCTACGTCACATGTGAGATGAGCTCTTGCCAACAATTACCGAAGTTAGTATATCATCTAGATACACTATTACAAATGAGTCAATAAATGGACGCAGCACATCACTCATCAATTGCATGAAAGTTGCAGATGCATTACATAAATCGAAAGGCATTGCTAACCGTACAAACCTTGCCTCATCTTGAATGTTGTCTTCCACATGTCTTTTGCTTTGATCCTTCCTTGATGGTAACCTGATTTGGGTCCAACTTGGTGAAGAAATTGGTTTGTTGCAATTGATCCAAGTCATCAATCCTTGGTAGCGGATATTTGTTTCTTGATGGTGACTTTTTTCAAAGCACAACAGTCCATGCACATTCCCCAGCTTGTGTCCTTCTTTGGCACCATTATGATGGGTGAACCATGTTGACACCCAAAAGCGCAACATGAAACCCCTGCCTGCAAATGAATTGCAATGCATTATTACTTATATACATTTAAGATAATACTAAATAGGTGGGACCCCTTTTTAGGAAAACAATGATGGAGAGCACTTCTCTTATTTTTGCACTCATGATTACCTTGCGAGAAAGATTCTATAGTTGAAAATAGACAAACAAATTACAACTTGTTTCTATGTGCAATTGACGGATGCTAAGTGTTCTGACAATTTGATTTGTTTTTTTTTTAAAAGGGAGAAAATGTTTGTTATAATGAGCATTTTGGTTTATTTTGCTACACCTAGAGGTTGACATATTATTCCAACTCCAAGAACAGCGCTCATCGCAACTTATGATGTATTGGACTTATGGTATACCTGTTATATATTGTGGACAATTGATATGTTATATGGAATGGCAATCCTCCATTAGTAAAAAATGTGGGACATGTTTTGGTGCTAAGTGTTGAACATACATCTAGTACTTATGAGATTAATGTGGGAGGGGGGGCGATTCGATTTTTCATTGGAATGTTATGTTGGTGGCGAATTGGATATACATGGTTGACTATGTGTTTTATGGAAAATGTTTTGGGAGTTTGGGTGCGCTCCATAATTGGTTGTGGTTGATGGCAATTAATGTGGGAAACGACGTGCAATTACTGCACGATGTTCTTACCCTACCTTGAAGTAGCCACCTTCACAATGCTGGCATTGTTTTGGTTGCTCTGGTTAGTATTGTCTTCGTTTTGCTCGGCCTTTCGAAGAATAGTGGTGCTTGTTAGCTTTCTGGCATTCTCCTTACAGGTATGTTGGCTCTTATCTCTCCATTCATGAACTGTAACTCTGCTCTGAATAAAATCATTATGTTGGCTCTTAGATTTTGCTTACAGAGTGTGTTTGCTTTCCGAAAATTACGATGGATGAATGTGGGCATTCTAGCTGTGCAAATTACATTTAAATGGGGTTTCTTCCTATTGGTATTTAACGTTTCAAGCTGGGAAATTTGTTTGGCATTCCATTCTGTTTGAAGTTGTGGTTGTGTTCCACCCAGAATGAATGTTGTTTATCATGGTATGACTGTTGGCAAATGATTATGGCAAATACATTCGGTTTCACTCATTTCTTGTGATTAAATTTCGAAGGGTTTTCGTTGTGAAATAAAAGAACAGTTGGGTCTTGTGATTATTGCGTAATGCCACGCCCTCTACCCAATCCTTGGAAGATTTTCGACCCTTCGTATTATCATTCCACTATTTGAAAATATATTGGAGACCTGTGTATTTGTCTTGTGGCCACTTTGGGAGGTCTGCAAAAAGATTTGTTTTGGAAGAAATGTGTTTTTTGTTTTGCTTTGCAGACCCCCATTTCAAAATATTTCGCCCATGTGCCTGCTCAGGCCTCCTTTTTTTTATCCGATATATGGACAGTTAATAAATTTGAACTCTAGTTTTGATATTTGTTATGGTGTTGACCCAACAGTGGGAAGGATTGGTTATATCCATGAAATCTTGGCTCGTTTGTTATTTATTTACGAGGGTTTGGTCGATTTTGAGGTTACCTAGTTTTGAAAAAAAACGATGACCACTAGTTTCGCATTGAGGTTTCAAACCCAGTTTGTTTATGCAGCAAGTATTGGGGTTGTGATATAAATTTTATATAATGAAAGGTCGATGGCTTTATGTTTGTTTTCTCAGCCTCCCATGCTAGCTTGAGGCAATCTGGTTTCAAATGACTTTGTAAACAGTCTCCTACAAAACATTTTGCTAGTTTAAATGGACATAAATAAAAATACAAAAAAAAAAAGAAAAAGGGGAAATGAAAATTGTAAAGTTTGACAGTCCTGAAATTTTTATAATGAGCACTATCAAAATTGTTGTGTTTTGGATTTGAATTGTTAACAGAGAAAGGTTTTTGGCAAATGATGGCAATGTCGATTTTTCAATAAATGTTATTTCATGTAGTAGAACAGTGATCATCTCATTCCTGTTCATCATCTCACTTTCCGCTCATTATATGCCCACCACCTTCCCAATAGCATTTAATTTATCACATGTTTTGTTATTATGAATTTCATTTTAAAAAATGAAAGCATTAAAAGGAAAAGAAAGGGACTAGATGATAACTGGTGTTGGAAGTTTGGATATGGAGACCTTATTGCCTCTGCATTTGCTTGAACAGTATTTATTGGTTGGTTCCCGTCCATGCTACCATTTTTTGCTCATTACAAAATCCCCCATCTTCCCAATAGCCCTATCACTCCCTGCTCAAATGGCAATTGATTATTGATTTTAAAAATAAGATGGATGGATGGATTGCATGTGCTTCTGTTCTAAATGATAGAGCCAACCTTTTGATTTTATTTAGGTAGAGTATTGATATATGGATTGTTAAGAGTTTTTCATAACATGATTGGAATATTGCTTCAGGATGAGTTTCTTTAGCAAAGGTGCAAATAGAGGCAGAGGAAATAATTGGCAAAGAGGCCATAGAAGGCCATGATTTTCGATACATTTTGACATTGATCCGCAAGAACTAAATCAACTTTTCCCAGCTGGGTTTTTTAATCTAGTTTGCCAAGGAATTTTGCAACCTATACCTGAGAGGCCTCATTTCCAGCCACATTACAATTTCTCTGGTATCCACGTCCCCCCTCATGTGTCTATGCAGCCAGAACCACCTTCCAATGATGGTTGGCAAGAAACTATTCATCAGCCTATAGCTCATCACCATGGTTGACCTACTGTGTTGTTGCCATTACCCCCTCCTCCACCGCCAATCAACCCAAATGCCCAAATTGATCATGTTGCCTCGCCAGTATAGTCCTCTCATGCAAGCAAAAGGATAAAAACTGATGTTCCTAAGCCAGAGCTAGATAAGGGAAAAGGAGTGGCCAATCCCTCCAAGTCCTCCAAAGATTCCTCAAATCTGTGTCTTCCCATCTTCACCTCAAAGATAGTTGCTCTCCTATCATCAGTGAGATCTTCCCACAAGGTCCTACTCAGCTGGAGAATGTTGCACAGGAAAAGTCAGAAATGGGATCAAAAGAGGGCAGCAGTGAAAAGAGGCAAAATGCCTCACACAGCAAATATGGTTTTTAGTGCTTTTTAATGATTTTCTTTTAAAGACAAATCTTATTGGCATGATTAAAAATGTTTGGACATCAAGGATATATTTAGACAGTATGTTTTGGGACAGCATGAGTATGACTCTATTTTTGGTTATAGTCATGTTTTATTTTGGTCTTAAAATATTTTGTCTATTTATAAGGATGGGAGTTACAAGGCGAATACTTAAGTTAATTTTTTGGGGTATTATGTTTCATGTTTTGACATCATTTAAAAAATGAAAATGGAGTGACAAGGGGTACAACCTATTTAGTTATTTATTATTTAAATAAACCCTTATTTATATATTATTAATTATTTCTCTCAACAAATTAGTTAAGCTAATTAAGCTTAACAAAAGGAAGGTAGTTGAACTACCATAACTAATTAGCAAAGAATAAAATCTCAATCAAATGAAGAGACAAAGGAGTAAGAGAGAATAGAAGGAGAACTTTTGCTATAAGGTTTGCTCTGTACTTGTGAGATACTTCCATTCTTCATTCATTCTGAGTTTACTAGAAGGCTTAACCATCTTGATGACAGCAGGGTCTTATTGAAGACAGCAGGACTAAAAAGTTAATCATATTTTCCAGCAGCTTGTCTTTAAAGGTGTTTAATTTATCTTTGGCAGTCTGTGTGTTCTTGTTTGTTTATGGATT
>ML779483.1:276029-291237 GCA_009831015.1 Picea engelmannii | reverse complement strand
TAGCTAATAATGGTCATGGATCAAACCCTCAAGGGTTTGATCTCATCATGATCTAGGTGGACAGTTTAGCCAAGAAGAAATCCAAGACCAATCAGAAAATTCAACAGCAAGCTAAGGCTGATATAGATACCCCAAAGAACTCAAAGCTGATATGAAACCACAAATACCAAAACTGATATGAAACCCCAATTACCAACCAGAGGCTGAAATAAACACCCCTAACAGCCCTATTAAAAAACTGTCTAGCATAAAGAACTGCTACTGTACAAGGGGCAGACTTAAGTAGCAGTTAGAAGGGTTGTTCCAACAAACCCTAAGGGTTGTAACAAGGTAGCATAAGTAGGTGAAGGTTGCATCAATCAAGAAGAACCAGAAGCAGCCATAAAAGGGAAGACAACAACAGTAAGAAGGGTAGCAAACCTAGGGCTGTCTCATTAAGCCCTTCAACAAAAAATTGAGTACACAATCGCAGCATACAGAAGATATCAAAAGGCAGCAAGAAAAGACACCAACAGTCAGGTTGAAGGGAGGCCAAAGGCAGCCTAGAGGCAGCAGCAGCCTAAGGGTAACCAGCGGCAGCCGAGAGAAGAGCTAGGAGTAGGGCGCGGCACCTTCACTAGCAAGAGAGGGGGCAGCGGCACCTTTATACACAGTAAGAGGAGGGAAGTGGCACCCTTACACAGCAAGATGAGTGTAGCGGCACCCTTACACAGCGAGAGGGCAGCAGCACCCTTACACAGCAAGAGGAGGGTAGTGGCACCCTTACACAGAAAGAGGGAGACCACACATCAGCAAGAAGGTTCCCAGCCAACAATAGGGAGAAACCTAAGGAGGCCGCACCCACAAGAACAAACTGAACAGGAGAGCCGCAGAAAAACAGACCAAGAGGAGAGTGTGAGAATGCAATGAGAGAGTGAGGGGTGAGGTTCCTTTTAAAGTATAGGAAGGGTTAGGGCTAGGTTTAATTAAAAACCTAATAATAAAAAATAAAAAAAGATAATTAATAAATAATTAATATTTTTAATTAATTAAAATATTAATTAAAAGTCAATTAAGTCAAAGGGACTAAAGAAGACCAACACCACATTAATCAAGGAGGGAAACAAGGCTCAAGCAAGAGGAGGCTACAGGACAAAGTCAAAGGGGTCTTCTTCAATGGAAAACTCTCCACATAAGTCTCATGATAACTTAGAAGCTTTTATTATCCCTGCATAAGAGAAAACATCAATGATGTGGTCATGTTCATCTTTGTCGTTGCTCCTAGGTCTCATGGACCATCCCGGGAGAGAAGAAGAACATGACCCATCATCACACCTTTTTACTCAACCAAGAACCACCTGGTCCCGGACCAGGTTACCCCATAACACATCTGGGGGCCCTACAACACATCTAGGGTCTTATCCACCAAGGTACAAGACCAAGGATCAACCCAAGCATTTAAGCAAGGATTCCCTGGAACACATCTAGAGACTTACATCATCAACCAGCAAGGAACACATCCAAGGATCAATCCAAGCACCGAGCAAGGATTCCCTGTAACACATCTAAGGACTTATATCATCAACCACCAAGGAACACATCCAAGGATCAATCCAAGCATCGAGCAAGGATTCCCTGAAACACATCCAGGGGCCCTAAAACACATCTAGGGACTTACTTTTTGGCCCTCAACCAAGAACCCCAAAAATAAACTAGGGGCCCTCACTAGTGTCTTTTTCCATGGCTCTAAATGCTTGGTCCCAAACCAAGAACCTAGGAGTGTACTGGGGGGCCTAGAACTTAGCTAGGGTCTTAGCTATCCTCTGGAGAATGGCTCTTGCAGCTGCACTAATTTCAACACAGAGGAAATAATTGGCAAAGAGGCCATAGAAGGCCACGATTTTCGATACATTTTGACGTTGATCCACAAGAACTAAATCAACTTTTCCAAGTTGGGTGTTTTAATCTAGTTGGCCAAGGAATTCTGCAACCTATTCCTGAGAGGCCTCATTTCCAGTCGCTTCACAATTTCTCTGATAGCCACGTCCCCCCTCATGTGTCTATGCAACCAAAACCACTTGCCAATGATGGTTGGCAAGAAATTGTTCATCAACCTATAGCTCATCACCATGGTTGGCCTACTGTGTCGTTGCGATTACCCCCTCCTCCACCGCCAATCAACCCAAATGCCCAAGTTGATCATGTTGCCTCGCCAGTACAGTCCTCTCATGCAAGCAAAAGGCTAAAAACTTATGTTCCTAAGCCAGAGCTAGATAAGGGAAAAGGAGTGGCCAATCCCTCCAAGTCCTCCAAAGATTCCTCTAAATCTATGTCTTCCCATCTTCACCTCAAAGATTGTTGCTCTCGTATCATCAGTGAGATCCGCCCACAAGGTCCTAATCATCTGGAGATGGTTGCACAGGAAAAGTCAGAAATGGGATCAAGATTCAAATGAGGGCAGCAGTGAAAAGAGGAAAAATGCCTCACACAACAAATATGGTTTTTTGTGCTTTTTAATGATTTTCTTTTAAAGACAAATCTTATTGGCGTGATTAACAATGTTTGGATGGAAAGGATATATTTAGACAGTACTGTTATCACTGAAATTTCATCCGCAAATGGTTATAGAAATCCAACATCTCCAAACACCTATTAGTTCACCCACAGCTTCAAAAATGTATCACCAAAAGGCACAAACTATACAATTGGTTATAAAATCAGCATGCGCTCAAAATGCAAAGGAAGCGTGCGCACGTGCGCCAATCGAAAACATCGAAAAAGCGCACATGTGCTCGATGCGCGACTGTGGACGCAAAAAGCCGTGCACACTTCAGAACGACGCATTAATGATTCTGGTCGACCTCCCACCCACTTCTGATTCAGCTCCCAAGTCGATTTGACCCCCAAATCCGAGCCGAATCTGAGTGGGGGGCTGGTCAAAGACCTAAAGGGGCCCTTGTTCACACAAAAGACCGGTTGGATAATGCCTCAAAGCTTTGCTATAAAAAGAGGCCATGGGTGCACTATATTTCCAAGAATCTATATTGTTATGTTGCCTCTATTCTCCTGCAAGGAACCTCTTTCCTCATTGGAGCATATAAGCACCATTTCATTGAGCTATTCACATCACCTTTTGAGTGAATGAGCTTTGGATTTCTTCACCATTTCCTTTTAGTTTGTTATTTGTAAGAAGAGCTCTCTCATTGGGGGTTCAAGAGCCCTCCCTTGGAGAAAGAGGGGACCCATAAGTCTCCCTTTCTCTTTGGTGTTTGCCCACTAATACAATATATCCATTGGTGGCATGAATATTGGTCAATTGTTTGGTTAATTTTTGTTCTAATTCCCTTATGCACTTTATTTTAGTTTCTTTAATTGTTGTTAGCTTAGTTGTTTGTTTATTTCTTGTGCTTGATATTTCTAACTCTTGCACTAACTTTTGTCCTGTCCAACTAACCCAACTGGACTTGCAAGTGTCCCTCTTTTGCTCATTCAGGTGACGAAAAGGATACAACAAGTATGTTTTGGGACAACATGAGTATGACTCTATTTTTGGCTATTTATAAGGATGGGAGTTAATTGTTTGGGGTATTATGTTTCATGTTTTGACATCATTTTAAAAATGAAAATGGAGTGACAAGGGGTCCCACCTATTTAGTTATTTATTATTTAAATAGACCCTTATTTATATATTATTAATTATTTCTCTCAAAAAATTAGTTAAGCTAATTAAGCTTAACAAAAGGAAGGTAGTTGAACTACCATAACTAATTGGAAAAGAATAAAAGCTCAATCAAATGAAGAGACAAAGGAGTAAGAGAGAATAGAAGGAGAACTTATGCTATAAGGTTTGCTCTGTACTTGTGAGATACTTCCATTCTTCATTCATTCTAAGTTTACTAGAAGGCTTAACCATATTGATGACAACAGGGTCTTATTGAAGGCAATAGGACTAAAAACTGAATCATATTTTCCAGCAGCTTGTCTTTAAAGGTGTTTGATTATCTTTGGCAGTCTGTGTGTTCTTGTTTGTTTATGAATTAAATTTCATGACTGATAAAGAATATTTTGCAGAGTCAAGTGATGTCATTTTGTGGCAAGTTGATCCAAATCTTTAGCTTCAGTTTTCTTTTGTTGTCAGAGTCTTTTTGTATGGTGCCCATCGAAGGCTTATAAATCTGACTTTGGTCCCTACCCTCGCAGGGGTTTGTAAAGAGAATTCAGCCTTGTATCTCAGAATGAAATCAATATAAGAATCAGATTTCTCATTTCAGTCTCACATGTGTATCTTGATGATGTGGTTCATATTTTACTTTTATCTTTGTCTCTTATCCATATACACAGTTATGTAAATTCTTGCTTATTTTTCTGTCTTTTGCACAGTTACATATAATATATAAAACCAGCCTTGGTCCCTCGTACTTAATACCTGTGGATTAAGTGATTGTTTTTTTTATTTTTTTTAAGGCTATAAACCCCGAGTAACATTCCCAACTATCTTGCCTTAGCCCAGCAAGATCTGAAAATGCTTGAGCAAGGTTCCTCATACATTTTCCTCAACAAATTACACGATGACGTGTTGGGCGTGATGACTCCCTACTCCAACAATTGTTGCAAATGCTTCTTCACTTCATCTGCTTCTATCATCGACTACTTATACAACCCAATGTTTGGCTATGGAGACTCCAGCAACAACTGAGTCTCATGATCAACCTCTCACTGGGGTGGCAATCCCTGAGGTTCTTGTAACACCTTCTCATAGGCTTCAATCAACTGTTGTAGTTTTTGGCGTTGTTTACAACCAAATCCTTCCAAGGATGCCTTCATCTCCACTTCACTACTCTCTCATTGTTGCTTTCCTTCTCAAAAACAACAACACAAACTTCTTAGTATTGCCAATGATTCCCCTTACCTGATGACCATTAATCAAAGAGAGTTTGAACTCATCTTATGGAAAATGCCTTCCCATCCTTGACAAGCCAACACTAATTTGCTCTCCTCCTAAAGATGCCATCTCTCACATACAAGTATAGACTTCCCAAGATGAGTTCACACACGTTCAATGGAACTATGTTTGCTACCACTTCATCCATGAAGTTCACGTTGATGCCAACCTTAAACCTACATTGTTTGTCCACTCTCAATTCTAATGTCTTGTTTTACCCAGCACGAGGGGTATGGCTACGGATGATCATTAATCTCCAAGCCAAGCTTCTCAATCAATTATGCAAAGATCAAATTTGATTGCAAACCGAGCTTAAACAAGCAATCTACTTTGGTTTGTTTCATGTAGAGTAAAGTCGACCAACATTAGCTCCTTCTGGACGATAGTGCAATTGATTTTTCCTTCCAAGTCTAGGGTACTATCCACCCTCTCTTTTGCATCTATAGCTATCAAAGCTTTCTTCTTCTTCTTCTTCTTCTTCTTCTTCTTCTCTTGGAAGTGCTTGGGGTGTTTCTCAGGGTGTAATTTCCAGTAGTCTTCCTCAATGTATCCATTTCTTTCACAAGACTTGCATTGCTTAATGGGAAGTATGGTTTCTTTTTTTGCATCTACAATCTTCATATCAACCCACTTCTTCTCATTCTTCCATTTTCTCTGCTACTTTTGCAGTTATGTTTGCTTGTGTGTGCCAAACTACTACTTTCACTTGTCTCCTTTAAGGTATTGTGCTTCGACACTTGCTTCATCGATCGTCTTGGACTTGAAAAGCATCAAATGTCTTTGAATACGAGGAAGCAATGCTCCCAAGTACTTAATCAACATCTCTGGGCTTTTGAGGGAGACACCTAACTAAATAGCTCTCTTCCTGAACTATGTGGTAAACTCTTGTACTAATTGTCCCTATCACTGCCTGAGATAGTACCACACAATCTATTAGTTCTCCTCATAGCTAATTGGGTAAAACTGGGCTTTAATCATGTCCTTGAACACTTCCCAATCAGTCACAGGTGGTTCATTTTCAAGTTCTCATCCCACAACATCACTCTCCCACCATGCCAAAAAATGGCCTTCAAGCCTCAATCGGGCAAATGCAATCCTTTGTCTTCCAGTGCCTTTGTGTACGCTGAAGAACACCTCCATCTGTTGTAACCTCCAGCTATTTCCGCATATGGTTTGATGTCCACCTTCACCTCTACACAGGAAGGTACCTAAGTTCAACTATGGTTGCATTCTCCCATCTCTATCTCAGTCTTGATCTTTGGTTCCTTTTGCTTTTTCTCGAAATCGAACTCCTCCTTTGTATCTCTATCAATTACTTTATGGTTGTGTGTCTCTTTACCCTATTCATGTGACCATTTAGCAAATAGAATTCCCATCCCCGCCACTTGTTCTCCAAGTGAAACATCCGCAACTCAACGCTACCATTCTCTGGAGACTCATCCATGGTTTGGTTTGAGCATTGTTTTCCCTTCTTTTGTCAATCTCAAGGTTGAATGCTATTAGCCCTCCACCTTCTAGCAGCATCTTCAATTGAGTGTGCATCCACTGTTTGCTTCTCTCCAAGGTAGGACTTGATCTGCTCCATTACCAATATGACCTGTAAACGGTAGACTTATAGCATGTCTATTTCACCAACATCGAGTCCTGAGATATTGAAAATTCATTGATGTTCCTATAAATGCTTGCCAAACTAGGAGCATGACAAAATCCATAAATCCTTTTGCCAGCTTGTGATTGTGAGCGTTCTGCTTTGGAATGTTTGACTCAGTGTTCAATTCAAGGCCTTGAATTCCTCATACTTCAATATGCCAACTATCCATGAAGTTTTGTCCTGAGCAAAAAATCCCAACATTCCCAAGACTCTTCTAATAATTTTAAATGCATAAACAACTCCATTTAAAATTCAACTCAAATGATAAACCTCTCTACTAACCTTTTTCTTTTATTCTTCATGTCTTCCTCAATCACTCTGATGTTTAGAAGACAAAGCAATGGGAATGTCCATTCAATTGCTCTTGGAACAGTCTCACTTCCAACAATGATCCAGGTGGATATCGATGGATACTGGCTCGAAAAACAGTTTTCCACCTTGGCAGTTTTTCGGGTTCCAAACTTCCAGGGCCGTTTTGAGGCCCTAAACAACGTTTCTTGGGGATTTGGGGCCCAGGTAACTCTCGAAGGCACTGACCTTGACTAGTTGAACATTGTTCTTCTCGGTTAGACATTTCCAACATGCTATCATGCGCCTAAAACGGAGATCGTATGCAAAAGTTACGACCCCGAGAAGTTGATGTACTAACTTACCCAAACAGGGCCCACATGACTTTTGGCGCTTCATATCCTAGGGTTAAGTTTTTGGATGTCTAGGGTTTTTGACATTTCTGTTTATTGTAAAAAGGCCTCCAGAGCCTCATTGTAACCATCTTCTTGCGAATGAGTGCAGCCGTCACATCTCTTCTCAGAGATAAGCCGTCGCCGTTCCAGCAAGCTTGTTTTCCGCTGCATTTTACAGTTTCATCTTATTTCCTTATTGAATAGAAAACCAATTTTACTGTATATCTGTTATTTTGTGTTAAGCATCTTTTAATAATCTGTATTCATTTCGTTCTGCTCATAAAATCCGGATCAAACAACGATCATGCGAGTGTAATGCAATCTAGCAACAACAACACACACACACACATATATATAAATGATTCCAGCAATTTATGATAGCAGAATAAGGCTAGATCGCTTCCCCTTCACCGTTTCCTAAACAAGTGTTAATGCTGGTCCCCACCATCATTATAAACCTTAACTAAGAGTAGCTACAGGTTCATCCTAGCTGAAGGTTCGATAGCGACAAGTGAATAGGCTTGAGAGCGTGAGACAAAATAAAGTGTCAATGATCTGTTAAAGTGAGACATCACCTTGGCTATGGAAAATGCCCAACATTTTGCTAGAATGAGAGTTGACGCTATCTGTTGTTTAATCTAATAAATCAATCGCTGGCTACAGAAATCCACTCAATGCGGAGTCAAGAGAAACAGGACACCATGCACTGCCAGGCAAAAGACTCACGCAAGAGATGTGTACAGCCTATCCAAGGGCACATACAACCTATCCAACTACCCAACGTCCTCAATAAACCACAAATTGTTGGTATTCGGGGACAGAATTAAGTTTGTGTAAGCAATTGCAACGGCCAATTCTTGAGAGCCAGTGATCCCAATGTTCAAAGTGGTATGAACAGTGGGTATCATATAGCTATGGCCATTTACAAAATGCTAAGAGATCGATTTTTGGGCTATAACTATAACCAATACAGCCTGTAATTTCGTCATATGAATCTATTAAAATAAAAATTGGGAACAGAATTACCCTCACACAAAATTTACAAAACAATCACAGGGACAATCACAAAGCAATTCATGACACAACAGACACTGTGTTTACCCCAGAAATCCAAACAGGAAAACCAGCAAATGATTGGCTTCAATCAGTGTTTTATTTCTCAGCAAATATGCAGGTTACAATTCCATCTGGATCTCCAGTTCATTCACAATCTTCACATGGGAATTTGGACAGCAATTCCTCTTATAGTCTCCGCCAAAGAACCCCAACAAATTAGTTGTGCATGAATTTATTGAAGAATGCCTCTGCTAGAGGGTCAACTAGAAGGCCAGGCGTCCCCAACTCTTCAGCTTCCCCCAAGCACAGTGTTGCTCTTCATATTTTGTCTTTTCCAGCAGCACTTTAGTGTAAGGGTCTCTTTAGTGGAGGGATGGCTCTATTGACGAGTATAAGGCAACAATGGTAGAAAAAGGTATGCACAATGAGAAGGGGTGGTGGATTTTGAAGAGTCCTCATCCCAACAATAAAAATCATAACGAGCAACTCAGTGTTAAGATTGGCAACACAATTTGGTTGTAGCATCCACTAAATGCATGTTGAGGGTGTGTTCCTAAATGGAGATCTCAAGGAAGAGGTGTACATGACTCAGCGGAAAGGATTTGGGGAGGCAAGTAAGGAGCAGATGTTTTGTGGTTTAACTCAACCATTCTATGGATTGAAGTAGAAACCAAGGGCATGCTACCTAAGTTCATTGAGCATCTGAGAGCACATCAAATCTGAATTTGAAGCATTTGAAAGGAATGCTTCAAATCTGAATTTGAACATCAAGTGAAGCAGTAAGGGTGTCATCACTCTAGTTTATGTAGATGATCTCATAATCACAGGGAGTGGTACAAGTACAATGGTTGAATTGAAATAGGACTTGGAAGCATCATTTGAGAATAAAAATTTGAGGCTTCTACTTTACTATATGTATTTGGAGGGTATGGCATTAGGAAGACAACATCTTTATCTCTCAGCAAAATATGCAAAAGAATTGTTCAAAAGACTTAGGATGACTCGTTGCAAAACATTTTCAACAGCATTAAATTCTAGGTTGAAGCTATCAACAAAGGTAGATGCTACCTTGTATAGTTAGCTGGTAGGAAGTCCGATCCTATATTTTACTTATACCAGGCCGGAGATAAGATTTTCAGTAAGTCTTATTTTCAAGTACATGACTTCACCAAAAGCTACGCATAAGAAGGCTGCAGAGAGGATAGTGATGTATGCACAAGGAACTCTAAAGTTTGGTGTGAGAGTTTGCAAAGAACAACAGTTTAGGTTTGACAAAATTTACAGATTTAGACCAGGTATGTTCATCAGATAGCGGGAGGCTTACTTCAGGGGCAATCTTGTGGATTGGAAATAAGAAAACAACAGTTGTGCTATCGTCAACAGAAGCAGAATACAAGTTTGTTGTAAGTGCTACATATTAGGCAATCTAGTTGAGGAGGATCCTGGAGGAGACAGGAGTTCAGCAAAATGCAGTGACGCAGTGTGTTGTGACAATCAAGGAGTTTTAATGTTGGTGAAAAATGCAGTTTGCCAGTGGAAGAAGAATCATGTAGAGATTAATCACCACTTCATCCAAAAGAAGGCCTAAAGTAGAGAGATTGAATTTTACATTGTCTTTCTTTGGACCAGTTGGTCGATGTATTCACCAAGCTTTTGTTGAAATATATATTTGTAAAGTTTAGTGACAAACCTGGTATAAAGGTTAACAAATTGGTCATTAATGGGGATGATGTTTACTCTCATTACTGGTGCTCCTACAGGTACAGCCAGCAACTATTTTAGCACCAGCACTTAGAGAGTAGTACCTTGGGGGATTCTTCAAAAGAAGCTCGAGAGATCCCAGAGATTTAATCAAGGGTACTGAATTTTAAAGGAGGTCGCATATAATAGCCCTAAAATGGTGATTAATATGTCTAATGTAGTTATGAACATTTAATAAGAATTGCAATGTAATGTGAGCATTGACGGCTCATGTATAACAACTATGAGGTATGAGGTAATTAGCGCGTGTGTATGTGTCATCAGTGTATATGTGTGTTCAATGTTATGTCATGTACCCTGGAGAACCCACATGTTCCCAACATAGAGCCATAGTGTGTCACATCATGGATATAAAGAGTCAAGATGTCCCCTAAAAACTAAATTTTATCATCACTGCCAACACACAATACATATGAACATTGTGTTGTGTAAATTTTCCAGTATTATTCTGTGTTCATGTGTATGAGTGAAGTATGAATGTCCTGTGTACACACCCCTTATAAATTATAACTATTTTTTTGTCTTTCAAAACCATGCAATTTGGGTGGATGAATTATGTTCAACAGATATGCTATCAATGTAGGCATGACTTATAATGGTGATCTATGATCATATGGCATTGCCTTTTTGAGTATGGTATCAGAGGATATCTTTGCAAGTCAGCCATATCACTTTACCTAAAGGTACAAGGCCCATTAAAATTCTTCAGCACATGGAAACAGTCCGAGTCTGATTTCTAACCTACCTACTTAGGAAAACAGAAAACTGAAATCTCTATCAAAACTGCTATCTGATTTTCACTAGGAACTGAAGCACATCAAACTGAAGAAATTAGCAGCAAATACACAGATCTGAAACTAAAATTACATCACTGTTTATTACTCTGAGAAACAGGAAAAACACAGAAATCTTCAAACTCTACTCTTCACCCACTACTTCCTACTCTGAAAAACTAAATGAATAAAACCTATACCCCTGCCTTCTCCTTTATAGACTAGAATGTACAATGACTTCAGAGACATGCACAACAGTGCCTTCACTGGAAGTATTAAACCCTAACCCTAAAGCACCATCCTTGCATGGATAGATGAGCCTAAGTGAAGTGTGCTTCTAATGGAGATGAACTAACAGATGCAAGCATGCATCCTCCTAGAGATCTATGCTCTAACACGGACTGGAATCCACATGCATGAGCACCTTGCTTGACTAGGAAACTGCAGCCTAACTCAGTCTGGAATCCATGCATGAGAGCCTTGCTTAACTAGGAAACTGCTCCCTCTAATTGTGCATGCAAATACTAACTAAAGCAAAACCAGAAGGTATCTAAACTGGAACTAAACTAAATATAGAAGGTATCTAAACTGGAACTAAACTGAGGATGGCACATGCATGCACCCTCTTTCTTTCTCTCTTCCATAAATGCTCCTGCGCCCTTATTACTGCTGTACAGAATTTCCAAAGGAGGGATGTATAGAACTGCTGTATGGAACTCCACTGGAGGAAGGTCACCTTACCGCTGTACAGACCTGCATACTTGTCACACATGCCTTCTCTGTATACACCCAGGTCTCCTATGCTTTCTGCAGCCATTAATGGTACTCTGCTGTGCACTTTCTGAGGTACCAAAAATCTAACAAGACCCACCCACTACACATACAATGTATGCCTCGAACATCATATTATTGTAGCTGAGTCAGCAGGATACATTGCACATTGACCAACTATCTCTTTCTACTATGCCTATGCTGCAACTGTGGAGAATGCCAGTGCTGAAACATGCATACCATAAGGGAGGAGCCCCACCATTTCATTGAAACCTGAAGGTTTCTAAAGGAATAGTTGAGCAACTTATATGTCTCAGTAGAATAACTATTAAACATATGGACAAAATCCCACAAACTTACAAACCAAAAATTCTTAATAACTCCTGGACTCCACCCATATTCCAAGTCCCAAACTAAGCTCTGGATTCTGGAGGTGATTGACCCAGTCCTCTCCATGAACAAGACATATACAAACCTTCATGATAGTCTGAGTCACCATGTTGAGAAACACAAGCATATTGAAAGGGTTTCAAAAAATTATCTAGATTAAATTTGCACCATGCATGGACATTCACTAGCAAAGCAAAACGTGTTTGCAAAGGCCTTCCATCAGCATTTATCTCTGTTTCCAAGACTAGAATAGCCATTCAATTATAGTTTCAAGAAGATAATTTTCAACAAAAACACGAAAATAAAAGGATAACTAGTAATTCTAACTGTTTTAACCTAAGGAAACAATAAAGTCATACCACGTCACAAAGAAAATGCATGAAAAATTTTCATGAAACAATATGCAAATATGCTGCTGAAGATAAAAACAGAAGCAATGGGGTGTTGCACATTGTACATTCGCAATATGAATCAAGGAAAATATGAATCAGGATTTCTCATAGGTTCAGCATATCACAAATCATTTCCCTTTTACAAACAGCTCAAAAAAAAGAAAATGCTGTTTGGCATCCACAACTCTTTCCCTGGTATACTTACCAAGCTGACTTGCAATGCACTTTTCATTTCACACAAAGTTGAGTTCCACATATGTAACAATGCTGAATATTAATAATATTCCATTTGCCTAAATGTCATATAACTCATAGGATTTACACAAGCAACCATTCAGCTTGGCGTGATTTTTAAACCTTGTCAAACAAAATGTTCATTGTCACATGGAATATACTTGAAACATATAGCATTATACGTTAAACAAGTCGAATCATGTAGCATAAAACAACCACCTAAATAATTTGCGTATTTTCATCCCTGAGGAAAATTGTGACATTTAACCTGGAAACAATTATACTTCATCCCAACAACTACCACAAGTACTAAGAAATACACTATTAAAGTCACAAATTCACTGACAAGTTACAAATGTGAGTTTTCTCATACCTCTTCCCGTTCGATATATCCAGTGCACTGCAAATCATACAGCTTGAATGCAACTGCACGGTATGACATTATGGAACAGAAGAATGCATGATTATAAGTATCCCTATAGTTCAAAGAATCTCAACTTGTACTAAATGAAATGTCATGACTTTCCTGTAGTTCAGGATACAAAACTACTGAGGGAGTAAGAAAGATATTTGTGAGCAAATACTGAGAAGACAGTAGAAGATATGTGAGAGCTAATATAGACAAGATGTTATAAGATAAGTATTAATTACTTACAGTCGATCTTATCTTCTTGAGGTGCATTTGGATGGAAAACACTAAGAGATCGAACAAAGTCACCAAAATCAATAACTCCTTTCCGCTTTACATCAAATAAGTCAAAGACCTGTTCATCCAGCTAAGAAAAAGTGAATTCTTAAATCATTTGTTTCTTTCGAACTATCAAAAATTTCATCCATATTCCAGTGCCAACAAAAGATACTTACCAAGCTATTTCTATGAAGCATGGGTTCTAGTGAAATTAACCCAAAAACTGGACTGGTCAACCATCACCTACAAAGAGTCCTAATTTGTATGGTTTCCAGTGGATAACCCAAAAACGACAAGAGTGGTCAACCATCATCAACCTAGAGTGTCTTTGTCACTATGTTACATAGGCGACCTCGGGTTCAATATGTGATAATCCAAGGTATGGCTGTATCAAAAGCAAATAAGAAGCATGTATGTATCAAAACTTAAAAGCCAATAGGAAGCAGGTGTTGTTGGGTTTGGGTGCCTATTGGTGCCTTGAGGGAAACAAGATTACTAGTGTTAAACACAAAATCCTCCTGACCCCTAGGGAACTCGTTCCAATGTTTCCCTTGTACTGTTCAACATGGCAAAGGGAGAGAAACATTCTTGATCCACCGAAAATTGTTAAGATGACAAACAGAAAGAGGGGATTGAATGGAACCAAAACACCAACCCAAAAACTTGCAGTCAAAAGAGAAAAAACCAGCACTAAAGAAGCACGCTGGGGCTGAACCGAAACTGCATTAGAGAAAAAGATGCCCAAGCATGAATGGTCAACCATCACCTACAACAATTGGAGTGGCCGACCATCACCTACATAGAGTCTTCATTTGTATGGTTTCTAGTGGATAACCCAAAAACGATTGGAATGGTCAACCATCACCAACCTAGAGAGTGCTTGTCACTATGTTGCATAGGTGACACTAGTTTCAATACGTGATAATCTAACGTATGGTTGTATCAAAACCAAATAAGAAGCGCGTACGTATCAAAAGGAGTCTTCATTTGTATGGTTTCTAGCGGATAACCCAAAAACGATTGGAATGGTCAACCATCACCAACCTAGAGAGTGCTCGTCACTATGTTGCATAGGTGACACTAGGTTCAATACGTGATAATCTAAGGTATGGTTGTATCAAAACCAAATAGGAAGCACGTATGTATCAAAAGCCAATAGGAAGCAGCTGTTGTTCAGTTTAGGGTGTAAAAAATCTTGAGTGTGATTGTCCTTGGACCCACCTAGGGAATCATCTTCATTGGGATTGAAGCTGGTTATTGATGCCTTGAGGGAAACGAGATTACCAATGTTGCACGCAAACATCTCCCAACCCCTAGGGAACCTATTCCAGTGGTTCCCTTGTACTACTAAACTTGGGGATGGGAGATAAACGTTCTTGATCCACCAAAAATTATTGAGATCACGAACAAAAAAGGGGATCGAATGGAACCAAAATGCCAACCCAAACACTAGCAGTAAAAAGAGAAAAAAAAGCACTAAAGAAGAGCACTAGGGCTGAACCAAAATTGTGCTGAACAATTTTGACCCTCTCCTAAACAAGGTGCACCATGAAAATTATTATTTTATCATGATTTGATCTTTTCTTAGGAAGAAAATCATTATTTAACTGTGTCCAAGGAAGAAGATCATTATTTTATTATGATTTGACCTTATCAAAGGGAAAAATCATTATTCTATTGTAAGAGCACATTTAAAATGTTATTTTGTTCATGGTTCAATGTTTTTACCCATGGTTTTTGTAAGTGGTTTCATGCCTCCTCTTCATCTATAAAAGGGGAATGCCTCTCATTTGTAAAGGGGATTGGATTGGAGAATAAAGGAAGATCTTTGCTCAAGCATTGTGGTGTAAGTTTTCTTTTATTTGGTGAATTTTTTCTTATGTTTAAC
>ML779483.1:258158-269405 GCA_009831015.1 Picea engelmannii | reverse complement strand
GAACTTGGCATTTGCATGTGAAATTTAATTAAATTTTTCAACAATCCCTTTGGTTTGATTCAGCGATGATCAAGCCCTCCTCATGAACTCTTCAATAAACTTGTCGTAGCTTGGATCATCCTCACGCTCACGAGCTAGTGTGAGGGTCTCCAACAAATTGATAAAGGAAGGATTTTCACCAAATCTAGATAAAACCATCGCCCAATGGATCAGGCACTATCATAAGGTTTTCCAATCAAAACCCCTTTAAAAAAAAATTCCGTCAATTTTTTTTATTTCTGGAGCTTTCAAAGATTTATAGTTATTTAAATTATCATGTGCTAACTCACCTTCATTGAATATTTTACACAGTTTGCATAGCTAGGGTTTAGACTTATGCACATTATCTATCATTTGATCTAACCTACAGGGGATCTCAAAATTAAATAAATTTAAACGTTGTCGATCATAAACCATATTATAACTAGCAAGCAAGGGTTTAAAACATTGTTCTCGGTTATTTTTTTCGTAACCCTAGAGTTATCTTTCAATTGCAGGCCCCACCTATAACTTGGTCATGAAGTCATTCTGCTACTTAGGTTGAATTTGTTGTGCCTCGTATCAATTTGGAGATTCATACTACATGAAAGGACGCAGATATGCCCTACAACGATCATATCATCGAATGATTGGGTCGAAATTACAGTGATCGTTTCCAATCTTCACTATCGTCAAGTCACCCTTCACTTCATTTACGTGATTCTCGAGCCTAGCCTTGATCGCTTCTCAATATAGCTTTCATCGTTTTGTGTGTGCTCTGAGGGGTTTCAATTTTTAGTTCTTAATAATCCTTGAGTGAGCCTGCAGAATAATTCAAGGAGACTGCGGTCATCACTTAAACTCTCTAATCTAAGTACGTTCCAACTTGCAGAGTTCCAGAGTTCTATCATTTCTTAGAGAAATTTATAAAAATTTTATTTTAACCTGACTAGTGGAAACCCTATGCAATAGAAGACGATTTGTAATATGGGATAACGTGGCAAGTTGTATGATTTTGATTTCGTACCAGCAACCGACGTGTGCACATGAATGATTTTTTTCAAATATGTATGTAGAATGATTTAAAATTTTAATCTTCGTCGCAACCTAATGCTCTTGGAATTCCAGCAATCAAACTCATTTCTATAAACAAGTGTGAGTGTTTAGTTTGTGCAAATTTTCATCGTGTGATAATACATAAATGGTGATAAATAGTCTGTGATCTGATCTTGTAAAGGAAACCGGCTTTAAAACATCGTGTGACTATGACATAGCCTTTAATAATTGAACTTTGGCATATGTTTGAACATCTTGGTTTATATCTTGAGATCATCATCGTTGTAGCCTGAGAATCGCTGAGATCTTGACCTTTTGACTAGAAGCCTTTTTCTTTCTTTATTTTGGGTCTTGCCTAGAATCTCTTTCGTTTACAAGCACTTGAATGTTTCATTGAATCAATCCTCTAGAGACGTCAATTCTAAGTCAATACTAGTCCTTGTCCTCGCCCTTCCTTATTTACAACAATATGACTTAGCTTTACCATACAGGATTCCCCCCTTGTGGTAGTAACCCTTGGATAGGTTGGGACTTTTCCTCTAGGGAGAATCCGAGCGATAACAAGAAGCATGTATGTATCAAAAGCCAATAGGAAGTAGGTGTTGTTGGGTTTAGAGTGTAACACATCTTGAGTGTGATTGTCCTTGGACCCACCAGGGGAATCGTCTTCATTGAGACTGAAGTTGGTTATTGATGCCTTGAGAGAAACGAGATTACCAATGTTGCACACGAACATCTCCCAACCCCTACGGAACCTATTCCAGTGGTTCCCTTGTACTGCTAAACTTGGGGACGTGAGATAAATGTCCCTGATCCACCAAAAATTATTGAGATCACAAACAAAAAAGGGGATCGAATGGAACCAAAATGCCAACCCAAACACTTGCGATAAAAAGAGAAAAACAACACTAAAGAAAAGTACTAGGGAGAGAGAGATACCCAAGCATGAGTGTTAGAGAGAGAGATACCCGAGCATGAGTGCACTATACATGAGATGCATAAAAGAGAAAATATGCCAACCAAAAGTGAATGCCAAATATGTAGTGCCCATAGGCTTAAAACACTTGTATTAGAGATCCTTAACTCAATGATCAAACAAGATGATTTACAAATAAGGGTTGAGGTCCAATAGCATCCCACTTAGCCTTATAAAAGATGATTCTCTTCTTTCAGTGAGAGCGGAGCAAGAATCAATCAATGGAGCTCTAGCTTGTTTGGACACTTTTTGCTCTACCTCAAGTGCAGTGGTTAGTGCTCATATGACTTTTTTTTCGTTAGTAGGGTTCAATTCTCCTCCTGATTCGACCGCCGTAGCCTGGTCATATATTTTTCCTTGGAGTCATCGCCTGCTATTTGGATATTCTATTTGGAGCTGGATTGTCTCCAACTACTAAGTGGGAGTGGTGTTTGTTACCACCTAAACTAGCATCTAAGTGGAAAAGCCCAATCCACGGATGAAACCTTGGAGTAGCAAATGGGAGTTGCATCACTGTCACCTCAATACAACCTCCCCTACACTTTTGGTCGGCCCTCAAAAGGCCAAGGGGGGTATCCCTTTGATATACTCAGTCTAGCATGGTAGTGCTAATTTTGCTAAGGAATACATTTTGTACTCAGTAGTTGTAACGAATAGTACTATTTTAGAGCCTCTAAAATATTACTTGGAATCATCCAGGCTTTTTCTTATGTAATTTTCTTTGCGTGCTTCAATCGCAATTTTTGATAATACAAATCCTGTAGTTCTTGTTAAAAAAAATCATCATCATTATTCATATTTTTATATATTTGTGTGTATATCATAAATTAGTAACTCAGCAAAGTGATGTTTATGCCCCATTGGTATCAAAGCCAAAATTCTTGGCCACCACCCTATACACACACTCAGTCGTACAGCGATTCTGTATAGTCATCGCACATGTTTGTATGTTCCATACTCAACAACCACAACAATTGTCGTACATAACAGCTACCGTACAGCCCATACCCATTCGTACCCTCTGCACTCAACAGTCGTCGTACATTCTTCCAACAGTCACTGCCCCACACTCTTCCAATTTCCATTGTACACACTTTTGTACTCATTTGTAGATAAAATTCCATAGCCGAACAACAATTATAGCCACCCATGTAGCAAAAATCGATCATTTGTACATCAATTAAACCGTATGGCTAATTATAGCATCAAATATTAATCCATACAACGATAATTACACCATACATTATCCAATATTAATATGTACACCAATTAAACTATACATCGATCATCCATACAGTAACTTGTACGACAATCATTTGTACAACAGGAAATTAAATTATTCAGAAAATGTATGATTAATAGGTAATTCGTACATCAGCAATTATTAATATATACAACATCAATTAAATTGTACATCAGCAATTATTAATATATACAACATCAATTAAATTGTACATCAGCAATTTATTAATTCGTACAAAGAGAATTTAAGACGGTCATGATTGATTGTAGAAGTTCACCCAAAACCCGAAAAAATGGACTCATTTCTACTTCTTACTTATATCTTCCCAGAAGATGCCTACCTGAACTCGCTTACCTTCCTCCTTCGAGCATGTTCATTCAAGCCCTAACCTTCTTCCTTCGAGTATAGGTTGCCTACCTTACACCTACCAAGCTAGTGAGTATATGGAAAGAGCAAACGTAATTTCAACACTTGAGAAACTGGAATAACGTCAAAAGTTGTATACTATGAAGCACAAAGATCTGAAGAACAAATTTCAACAGAAGCATGACCAACTAGAAAGAAAACAAAATTGATCAGAACCATAGTGAGTTGAAACAAGAGCAAACATAACCTAAAAGTCTAGCTAATAAGTATCATGACGAAGTTAAGGATCTCATAGCAAATCTTTCAACCAACTTTGCTTTTCTACCACAACCAAGTTCTTCAAGCACATCTAATCCACCACCAAGTTCTTCGAGCATGGAAATCCCACAACAAATCATGCCCACTGGTGGCTTAGCAGTCACCAACCAATTACCCTATACAAATCAACCAATTTTCTCATACCCGATGAGGGAAAAATTAGAGCTATCAAAATTCGAAAGAAATGAAAGACAAGGCATGGCACGGTTTAATAAGGCAGAAGAATATTTTGATAATCTATAATACCAATAACACCGACGAAAAAATTAAGTATGCCTCCATGCAACTCAAAGACGATGCAAACAATTAGTAAATGTGGTGGAAGAAGTTGTTTTTTTCAATTAGCTAGAATTCATTCAAGGATTATTTCTTTAAAAGATTCTAGGGTATCAAAAAGGAAGACTGTTTTACAAAATTCACCAAACTACAGCAAAAGGGAAATGTGGATGAATTTACACATGACTAGGAAGCACTAGCCACGTGAGTACCCAAGATATCATCAAAACATCTAATATGATCGTATGTAACAAGACTAAAACCACACATCCATAACAAATTAAAACTACATGATATTATGACCATGGAAATAGTCATACGTAAGGAAAAAGATGCGGAAAAGAAGTTTGGTAGGCCATCATTTGACAAGGTTTATTCACAACTAAAGGAGAGCTAATGTAGATATTGTGGAGACAAGTGGTCACCTAGACACAAATGTAGTGATCAAAAATCATATAGATATGAAGCTAAAAGAGAATATGACACCTCTAGTAGCAACTCCAAGGAGAAAGTAACAAGGAAAGAAAACAATTGTCATAGATGCGATAAGAAGTGGTCTCTTGGTCATAGATGTGCATCCAAAATTATAGACGGGAATGAAGTAGAGATTCTCGCTTAAGAGGACATGTAACTCTGACAAGGATGAAAATTCACCAAAGGTGTTGTTAGCATTAATCACATGCATTAAGCAAACTCATAAGGAAGAAGAAAAACCATCTATAGTAAGATATACTCCACCTACTCTAAGAAACAATGGTAATAATCAGAAAATCAAGGACAAAATAACCACAATATGACTTGGAGCAATCACAAGAAGAATGGAACCTAGGAGATTAAACTTAAAGGGAGCATAAAGAATAAAAATATCATAATCTTAGACGACTCTAGTAGTACACAACTTTGTGGATGTCAATCTCGAATACAACTAAACATTTTCCTATACCTTCTGAAGGATCTCATTGTTAAAAATGTTTATGGTCAACAAGTCAAAGAAATAGGTAGGTGCCATAAAGTTGATGCAAAATGGTTGATGCAATTGGGAAACCTATGCCACAAACCTCCAAGAACATTTTATGAAGTTCAAATGGCAAGGGAAGAACTGCAAGCTATCTAGTTTAGGAAGTGAAAATCCTCCACTAAAAGAACTCAAAAATCTCACACTTCTGCTACAAACAAGCCTCACAAGTATTCAAAAGCAAATCCACAATCTAGATGACTCTTCGCAATGGAAGACGAAACCATCCAAGATTGTTGAAAGGACAAAGCATTTTTAAAGGGGAAGGCAATGTTACATGCATAAAGACTAACCTAAGTAATAAATAAATATAAATAATAAAGATATCAATACAATAATAAAAGATAATAAAAGGAACATAATAAATTAATATATTAATAAAGAGACATGAGCTTTAATGAAAAGGTACTAAGGCACCCACCTAAAAATATTTATACGAGGCCCTCATTGCAAAATCATCATCATTATTCATCTTCTTAAACAAATGCTACAAATTTGTTGTTGTGAATTTCAATACACTCAAGAATGAGGTCATTTATGTTAACACTGTTTTCAACAAATGTTTGGAAAATGACTCCAAATTCCTCCAAAACTACCTTACCCATTATATCAAGCATCTTAATTCAATCCTTTAGAAAGTCAAGAAACTCCCAATCCTTTAAAAAAATGAATTGTCTTGTGCAGCTTTCCAAGCTAGAGGTAGATCCACAGGTAACTAAGTGGGATGTATCTATAAACATCCTCAAATCCCAGTCTTATCCAATTAGATATGAAGAAGATTAGAGGATTCAATGAAACTACTACATGTAGAAGCAAGGGCAGAGTGTACAAGAGTACACCACAGATTTTAAAAAGCAAGTCATTCAGACAAGATTCTCTCCCAAAAACCTAGATGTAGTCATCAATTACCTCGGTGGCTTACACATGGATGCAACAAGGCAAGTCATGTTATTTAAGCCCAAGATTATTGACAAACCATGTCAAATCTATCAAAAACGTCAAACCAAAACCAGTCGTTGGATTCTAAGCTAGTTGGAACAAGCCCAAACTAAACCAATCCTTTTTTGCCCAAAAAAATAGAAAACCAAAACTAAAGTGACCCCTTCCCAAACCCTGGCCAAGGTTATAGAAAGATGCCCCTTTAAGAATGGATCCTGGAGAGTGAATCAACACTCGTACTAATGTCCCTAGAGGATGCAGTAGAGGGTCATGATGAGGATCCTAGTATAGGGAATGATTCACTCTCCAGGATCTGCATATTTGAGTGGCAAGAACTTGTTGGATCTGCATATTTGAGTGGCTAAGACTGTATAATCTAAGTGCCCAAGAGTTTTTCAGCATGATGAATCCATTTATGCATTCAAAAATGCAATTTAAACAACCAAAAAATGTGATTTCGTCAAGATTTATGTCACTGGATTCCAGCGAAAAAGGGCCAAAATGTAGAACAGTTAAACAACGCCCTCAGTAAATCATCAGAAAAGTGGTAAGAAAATTTACCCCTCTTTCTTGTACTTTATTTTATCATTATTCTTGGAGATTGAGGGTAAGTTAGCTTGTTGTTTGGTCTCTTTATTTTCTGCAATATTTTTATTTCAGCAAGCATAGAAACAATTAACTCCTACCTTCACCTAGCATACTTTGGTTAGGCAATGGTCTTGATATATTTGAGATGAAGTGTTACTTAACAGAAACCTCCCAAAGCCTCTTAGCGTAGGAGTTTGGCTTAAACATGGAAAAGGATAGGTGTTGTGGTGACATCGGGCACCTATCTCTTGTGTTGCTACCATGGCAGTCTAAGACCTTGTAGGACTGCTAGTTTAGGCGGTAACATTTCCTATTTCCAGTTTCTTCTTCAGGTGATGACAATGAGGATGAAAACCCACCTCCACCTACTCACCTTCCTCCAAATGAGTCCATTGAACATGAACCTGCACCAACTCCACCACTTCCTAAATGGGTCCATTCAACACGAGAAGCAGTTGGTGATCTTGACAATGATCCTACAGATTAGCGTCGAACACATTCACAATTCCAACAAGCCTCCTCTCTTTTGGCTCAAGTTTCAGAGACTCATGATCCAGATACATTTGTAGAAGCTTTTGCCCAACCATCCAGATTGGGACAAACCCATGAATGAACAATATCATTTCTTAATGGCGAAAGATACTTGGGATCATTTACCTCTTCTGAAAGGAAGAAAACTCGTCATATGTAAATGGGTATACAGAACCGAGTATGCATCAGATGGAAGTGTTGAAAGACATAAGGCCTGGTTAGTCGTTAAAGGACTCTCTCAAGTTGAAGGCATTGACTAAAATGAAACCTTTGCCCCCGTAGCCAAAATGAATTTTCCATCCACCTTTGTTCTAGACTTTGCTACCTCACATAAATGGGTGGTCTATTAGATAGATGTTAAATCTTCCTTCTTGCATGGGAATTTGCAAGAAGAAATCTACATGGAACAACCTCTTGGCTATGTTCAGAATTACTCTAACCTTGTATGCCGCCTTAAGAAATCTCTCTATGGTCTTAAGCCAACTCCTAGGGCTTGGTATGCAAAAATGGATAGCTTTCTTCTTGACACAAGTTTTTCTAGATGTCATTCTGACTCTAAAGTCTATACCAAGAAAGTAGTAAGCCATCTCATAATACTTGTTCTTTATGTTGATGACCTTATCCTAACTAGTAGTGATCCTAAATTTTTAACCCATGTGAAATCCAACCTTAAGAAGAAAATTGAAATGACAAACTTGGGATATTTGCATCATTTCCTTGGCCTCCAAGTATTGCAAACCCAGGAAAGAATTTTCTTTCTCAATCCAAGTATGCATGTGACCTTCTTTGTCTCTTTCACATGGAAGATTCTAAACCAACCCCTTCTCCCTTCTAATCTGGAGTCAAACTTATTGCCACATGTACTAATTCTGAAGTTGATGCCACTTTGTACCATCAGTTAGTTGATAGCCTCTTATATTTTACTCATACCCATCCTGATATTTCCTTTGTTGTAGGTCTTGTTTCTCGATATATGCAAACACCCTATGAAATCCATTGGAAAGCAGCAAAAATAATAATTCAATATGTCCAAGGTACAGTTCTATTTGGGATATATTACAGTTCAAGGGGGACTCCTTTGTTTGTTAGTTTCACTGATTCGGATTGGGTCAACGACCCTTATGATCGAAAGTCTACTGCAAGTTATGTTTTCATCCTTGGTTTTGGACCTGTCACTTGGGCTTATAAGAAACAACATGCTATTGCTCTTTATTCAGCAGAAGCGAAGTACCGAGCAGCAGTTAATGCAAGTCAAGAAGCCTTGTGGCTTCAGCAAATCCTTGCAGATTTTGGATTCCAGCAATAGCCTCCAACCACCCTCTAGTGTGACAATCAGAGTGCCATCAAGCTCGCCAAAGATCTAGTTCAACATCAACGCAATAAACACATTGAGCTACAAATGCACTTCATCAAAAAGCTCATTCATGATTGAGTTATCGAAGTGCTCTTTTGCCCTGCAGAAGATCAAGTTGCAAACACTTTCACAAAATCTCTTACAAAAATGAAGTTTTCAAAACTTCGATCTATGTTAGGAGTTCAGGAAGTTGTCATTAAGGGGGGATAGGCTCTAATGCCTCCTTCCTTCTCCTTGTAATCGATATAAATATATAAAATATAAATATAAATAAATAATAACAATAATTAATAATTAAATAATTAATACATAATGAAGAGATGCATCCTAATGAAAGGACATGTCTCTTAGTGAAAGGGCACCCCTACGTGGGTATATATATATGGCCCTCATTTGTAATCACTATCATATTCTCATATACATTATTCAATATCTATTATTTATCCACATGGATTTCTTTATACTGTTCCAAATATTTTGGATGTGTGTGACCTGAACCAGATTGGTTATGTCACATTTGGTATCAAAGCTAACTCTGATCCCGGCCTTTGGCCAATAGACCTTTGGTCAAATTTCGTTGCCCTTGGCAACATAGCCATTGACCTTTTGGCCAACCCCTATCTTTTCAAAGTTTCTCTGAATTGTCTAATCTTTGAGCACAATCTAACCTTTGTCACACAAAAAAATCAAAAAAAACCATTGAAAAATATACTTTGTTGCAGATTCAAACAACAAAACCAAAAATAAAAAGGGCCATCTATAAATAAATCAAGAGAGAACAATCTATAGGCCACCGTACCTAACCAGGCAAATCAAAGAGAAAAACTCTCATAGGGTGTTGCATCGTGGGTGATTAGAAAAAAAAAATCGAAGGAAGAAATCCTTGTTCTATCGCAACCACCAGTAAAATGATGCCACTGTACATCTGTGATTTATGTCAACACCGGTGACAAGAGATATGTGGCAATGTTTTATTAATGGTGACTAACATATCCTTGACTGTCGTGACCACCTAGAAGGGTAACAAGGGTTGTTGGTAAGTAGCAAAAAGGTTCTGACATGTCAAAGTGCTCAAACAAATTAAATAAAAGGATCATTCACAGCCACCTAAAGCCCATACAAAAAACATTTAATTTCCACCAAAGATTGCACTAGTCAAAGGGTGCAAATGTTGTGGCATCCCAAGGGGTGTAGCTAGTGCTACTATAGTTCAACATGGGAAAAATTGCATTACTATTTGATTAAATCTAGGCTTTGTTCCCGCTGCAAAACCAAATTATCAAGGTTCTCCTCTATCCAAAGCCGCCTTAAAGAGTATTGAGGGACTGTAAACTAATTAACTTCTAAATCAAAGTGAATCAGAAGTCGTGACCTCTTCAAGCATTACCCCGAGTTACTGTCACGCCATTCGAGAGGAGATTAAATCCAATCCACAAGAAAACATTCATATAAAAGATTCTCGGGAAAATCCTCATTATTTGTGATTGGCACATAAGGACAAAGAGCCTAAATCAAATTATATATGTGTGTGTGTGTGTGAAGGAACAGAAAAAAGGGGATAAGTTGATTAAATATTTCCAAGACAAATACTCGTTCTTATATATATATGGGGTATGAAAAGAGACGGGGGTTGTGACTAGGGTTCTCCTAGCCGTAGCCCGAACTGCAAAATCCGTCCCAGCCCGAATCTGCTGCCTCCTAGCTGCACCGCGGAGAGTTGGGCTCTCTTTTCCCAAGCCCAATCTGGTCCATGTTTCTTCCTGGATCGCGTTGAGGTGGAGGTGGTTCCGTTTTACGGTTTTTTTTTCTGTTGGTGCACTGTTTTAGGCTCGGTCTTGGCGTTTTCTTTCGTATTTTTGCAGTTTGTTGAGTGGTGGATCCAGTTTTATGGTTTCTGCTTCATTTTTGGAGGTTGGATCTTCTTCTTCCTCGTCCTTCTAAGGTTCCCTTGCTGCCTGAGGCCCTCTGCACGCAATGGTTGTTTCATGGCTCTTTGTGGTTGGATGGGCGCAAATCTGGTTATTCCGTCTTCTTCTTGCCACTCTCCCTGGGGCTGGGTTCTGGCCTCGACTTCTGTTAGATCTTCTGTAGTTGGTCATTCTTGCGTGGATGGTTTGGTTCTGCTGCTCGACTTCTGTTAGATCTTCTGTAGTTGGTCATTCTTGCGTGGATGGTTTGGTTCTGCTGCTTCGATCGTCTAGGGTATTTCTCGGGTTTTGTTGGATGTTCAGGGTTTGATGTATGCTCAAATCAAGTTTTTTGGTAGGTGTTGATGTCCCTTTTCCTCCTCATCTCAGAAGAGGTTTTGGGCTAGAGATTTGAGGTCCTCGCTCAGGACGTGCATGGGTAACACTTTGAGGTCCTTATTGGGGGTGTGCAGCTTTCTGATTGTCTCCTTTTCCGATGTTTGTTGGGGTTTTTGTTGGCTCGGATGGCTTTTGTTTCTCTTGATGTGGGAGCTTCATACTGCTCTTACCTGGTCCTTCCGGTGTTCGGGGATTTTCTCTGGAATCTACTTTTCTAGCGTGTCTCTTGGCGGGTTTTTGCTTTCCTGGAGTGTTTTTCGT
>ML779483.1:89601-192405 GCA_009831015.1 Picea engelmannii | reverse complement strand
AAATCCAATGCCTACAAAATGTGGGACTCCTTAACCAAGGGCATCAAGATGAACAAAGCTGAAAATGTCACCACATACCTTACTAAAATTACTCAAGTGAGGGATGAGCTTGGAGTTGTTGGGGAGGTTGTTGCTGACAGTGAACTTGTGAGGACTGCTTTGAATGGGGTGACCAAACAATGGATTGTCTTCGTTGAGGGCATTGTGGCAAGGGAGAATCTTCCCAAGTGGGATCATCTTTGGGATGACTTCATTCAGGAGGAAACCCGGAGAGGATATGTGCTTCGTAGTTCATCCACTATTAATGAGGAGGGGAATGTGGCTCTTGCAGCTAAAGGCAAGAGCAGGTCCAAGAAGGGTTCCAAGGGAGGGAACAAGCAAAAAGGTGAAGGGAAGAAAGACATGAGAAAAGTCAAGTGCTTTGCTTGCCATCAGTTTGGGCACTATGCTGGACAGTGCCCTAACAAAAAGAAGAAACAGGTTGCAGCTTTAGCAGAGTTGGAAGAGTTTACTCACAGGTTCGAGAAGGAGTATTCTTTGACTACTTGCCTCTCGTCTAGAGCATCTTCCACTTGTATTTCGTACATTGACAGTGGTGCCTCCCGCCATATGACAGGAGTTTGTGAGTACTTTACTGAGTTTGCAGTGATTGAAGACCAGGAGGTGGTACTTGGAGATGACTCAATGGTCAAAGCAGTTGGGTGTGGGACTGTATCATTTTAAAGGGAGTCTCTACCTCCCATGTTGTTGAGAGATGTCCTATATGTTCCGGGACTGAAGAAGAACTTGGTGTCAGTTTCCATTATTGAGGATAGGGGGCATGAGGTATTGTTCTGTGATGGGCAGGTGCTCTTGTATCCTAAGGGATCTCCAGTCACTTCGGCCAAAGTGATTGGTATTCAACATGAGAAGTTGTACAAGCTCATGTTTCAGCCTTCAAGAGCATTGTTTCATGGCACCAACACCAATGACCTTTGTGAGTTATGGCATGGGAGGATGGCCCACTTGCATCATGGGGCACTGAGGATCTTGAGAGAGATTGTGTCTAGAGTGCTAGAGTTCAGTACAGAGCACCAGGAGGTGTGCAAGGGGTGTGCTCTTGGGAAGTACACCAAGACTGTTTTTCCAAGCAGTGATAGTAGAGCAATTGGTATTCTTGATCTGATTCATACTGATGTGTGTGGTCCTATGTCTTCTGCATCTTTGACTGGGTTCTTGTATTATGTCTCTTTCATTGATGACTTCTCACAGAAGTCTTGGATTTTCTTCATGAAGACCAAAGGACAAGTCTTCCAACGGTTCCAAGAGTTCAAAGCTCTTGTGGAGAACCAAACAAGGAGGAAAATCAGAGTGTTGAGATCTGACAATGGGGGTGAGTATACCTCCAATGAGTTCAGAGACTTTTGTGCCCGAGAAGGCATCAGGAGAGAGCTGACAGTTCCATAGACCCCACAACAGAATGGGGTGGCTGAGCGGAAGAACAGGGCTATTGTTGGGGTTGTGAGAGCCATGTTACATGATCAGGAACAACCACTTTTTCTTTGGGCTGAGGCTTGCAACACTACAGTTTATCTGCAGAATAGGAGTCCACACAAAGTCTTGGGGGATAAGACTCCTGAGGAGGCTTTCTCTAGGAAGAAGCCTAATGTTGGGCACTTTAGGATTTTTGGGTGCCTTACATATTCACATGTCCCTTCCGGCAAAGAAGGGGATCTTTGTTGGGTATAGTGAGACTTCAAAGGCCTTTTGCATATACATCCCTTCCTTGAGGAAGACAGTTTTGACAAGGGATGTGAGATTTGAGGAGGATGGAGCCTCTAGGAAGTCACGAGGGACTGAGAGGGGTGAGCAGTCATCACCTCAAATTCAGGTGAGTCCACATCAGACTTTAGTGACACAGAGTTCAAGTCCACCTGTTTCGGTGACAACTGGACCACAGGTTACAAGGCCACAAATGTCAGGATCACAGGTTACTGGTCCACAGGTTTCAGGATTGAGTTCTCGGGATTCTACTTCAGGTTCACAGTCTTCAGGTGATGGGGTTGAGCAAGGAGAGTCCCCTCCATGGGACATTACTTCAGAAAGGAGGAAGCCCAAGTGGCTTCATGACACTTTGAGGGAGGCACAGGGTTCAGTGGGGAATCCCAAGCAGGCTTTGAGGGAGAGTAAACCTCCAGAGAGGTTTTGCAGCTATCTTGCGATGGTGAGCAGCATCAAAGAGCCTGAGCCTTCCACCTTTGAGGAGGCAGTTGATCGGGAGGTTTGGAGAGATGCCATGATGGAAGAGTACAATTCCATCATGAAGAATGATGTTTGGGAGGTGGTTCCTAGACCTGAGGGGAAGTCAGTAGTGACTTCCAAGTGGCTGTACAAAATCAAGTATGATGTTGATGGCAGCATTGAGAAGTACAAGGCTCGGTTCATGGCTCAAGGCTTCTCACAAGTAGAGGGAGTTGATTATGATGATACCTTTGCTCCAATAGCTAGATACACCTCAATCAAGGCAATGATCTCCATTGCAGCAGAGACAGGTTGGAAAATCCATCAGATGGATGTGAAGACTGCATTTCTAAATGGTCTCATTGAGGAGGAGGTTTATATTGAACAGCCACGTGGATTTGAGGTGCATGCGAGTGATTCTCATGTATGCAGACTAAAGAAGGCCTTCTATGGGCTGAAGCAAGCTCCTAGAGCTTGGTACTCCAGGATAAACACGTACTTGCAGCAGATGGGTTTCGTGAAGAGTGAGGCGGATCCCAACCTGTACTTCATTGTGGTTGGAGTGATCCTCTCATTCTTGTGCTATATGTGGATGATCTCTTTATTACAAGGGCTGAGAGACTCATAGTTGTTTGCAAGGAGAGCCTTGCTTCAGAATTCGAGATGAAAGACATTGGGTTGATGCACTACTTCTTGGGGTTGGAGGTTTGGCAAGAGGATGGACATATCTTTCTAGGACAAGGTAGATATGTGGATGAGATTCTGAGGAGATTTTGGATGGAAGATTGTAGACCCATGTCCACACCTATGACAACCAACTGGAAGAAGCTACATTCTTCTGACACAGAGTTGGTTGATCCCACGTTGTATCGCCAATTGATTGGTTCGCTGATGTATCTAGTCAACACAAGACCAGATCTTTGTTTTGTTGTTAACTCTCTTAGTCAGTTTATGGTGGAGCCTCGGAGAGTACATTGGATTGCAGCAAAACATGTGCTCAGGTACCTTAAAGGTACAGTGGATTTTGGCCTAAACTATGAGAGAGGGGATGGAATTCGGTTGATTGGCTATTTAGATTCAGATTGGGCAGGATGTGTCAGTGACAGGAAGAGTACCTCAGGGTGTTGCTTTAGATTGGGATCAGCAGTGGTGTCTTGGTTCAGTCGAAAGCAAAAGTCAATGGCTTTGAGTTCTGTTGAGGTTGAGTACATGACAGCCAGTCATGCTAGTTGTGAGGCCATTTGGCTTCGCAAGTTGCTAGTTGGATTATTTGGTGTGGAGATGAGACCCACGATGATCTACTGTGACAATCAGAGATGCATTAAACTCTCTGAGAATCCAGTTTCCCATGATGTTCAGAGAGGAGCAGTTGAGCTACAATATGTTTCCACCGATGAGCAGATGGCGAACATCCTCACAAAAGCTTTGGGGAAAGGAAAGTTTGTGCCTTTCATAGATAAGCTTGGGATAGTGAGGAACACTTTCCTCAATAGGAGGGACTGTTAAATTAATTAAATAAAAGTACCAAGGACAAGTGTTTCTCATCACCTAGGCGCCTAGGGGTTTCCCCATTTGAGTGCCCTTACTATGGTCTAGTTGTGTGATTGTAGTTTCCCATTTGAGGTCTAGTGCCATGGTATGGTCCCCGTTTGTCTAGACTTTGGTCTTCCTCCTCCTTGGTCACATGTTAGGCTATGGTAAACACTTTGGCGAACCTTGATAATTGGATACTCCTTGGACCTTATGCACTAGTGGATGCTTTGGTTAGTTGAGGAGCCTATCTTGGGTTCCCAAATGCCCCTATTCCATTAGAGCACCTAGAAGTAGTTTAGGCACATATTGTAAACCCCTACCATTTTTGTTTATATCGTGTATGTGCCCTACAATTCACACTTTCCTACAATACAAAGGGTTTTTCCAAAAATTACCAGTGATATGGCTATGTCCCTTGTACGTAGTCAAAACTAGTAGTTTGACTTTTCTAAGAAGAACACCCACGCCATTGTCAGTGCAACAATTGGCTGGGACGCCCCAAAAAATTTATTAAGAACAAAAATCTAGTATTACAATCGCCATTAGCTGCCCCCAACCCCCACAACAAGCCCCATAAATCAAAAAACCCCGAAATGTCATCATTGTTTATGTATTTTGGTCAAATAGAGATTGCACTCAATGTTATTTTGGTTATACACACCCTTGCTATATACATGAGATAACTTTGCATATTTGTGTCCAATGGTTTGGATTCACATGGATGTCCATGAATATATATATATATATATTTTTTTTTAATCAAAATTTAAATATTTTATGTATTTTTTGGTCGATCAATTTTTGTTTCTGGTTTTTGACTGGTTCCAATCCAGTTGCAATTTTTGGGGCCACTCGGTTTGGTCACTAGTCTGGTTCTGATTATGTTGGTTTGATTGCTCATTAGATTCAAAAGAGGGTTAGCTAGGTTACATACTTTTAGTTGCAATTCTTTACTTCAATGCAAGTAGCCTAATTAGAACACCTAAGGAAAAGAGGTCAATAAACCCCACATTATTTCCTTTCCCTTGTTAATTTGTCTAGTTATTTTGCTTGATGCAATAAACCTCATTGAACTCTCAAATAAACCCTAATAAAAGTTGTAGGGACATTGAAAAATGCATCCTTCAATTAATTTTTGGTCTGCCTCTTGCTTACCTTCTACCTCCATCCTAGCTTTCACAATTTCTCTCCAAAATCAGGTGGTGACTCCAAGTCCCTTCCAAGTACCTGGCTCTAACAATCATACTACAAGCACTAACAATAATTAGCTGTTTTAGAGAGAAACTATGTGCTATTCTCAAATAAACCAAATGTAACCATGAGAAGGATAGCACTAACAATGCATATTTAAAAGAGCTAACCATGAGAAAGTGTCTCTCATAGCCTCCAAGCATTGCTATGGAACCATGTGGGGTGTCCATTCAAGTTATGCTTAAGGGAATTTGTAGCCCTAACCAAGCTATGAATTTTGCTTCATTAATATGAAAGATGCCAACCTGTTGTAGGAGCGCATATAGGGAGGTCCATTCTATGCATGAAGAGGAAATTGCATGTATTTCCAAGAATGTTTCTTCATTAATATTTTGTTCGAGTGCCAAGGGAAGTAAACATTTGTGTTGGTTGTAGTGGGAGTGTCAAAAATTGTGTTGTTAAGGGAGAGTGTTGAAAAATCGCAACACAAATTAATTTGTATGAATGCCACTAATTATGTAAGCTAAAAAGATGCACAAGAAGAGACAAGTGATAAGGTATTTGGTGGAATGCAAGGCATCAAATCATCCCTAAAAATGAAACATATCTTTAACATCTACAAACATTTCATAGAGGAGATGTGAAGAGTGAATGTGAAGTTTGTAATTGTGGTGTACCAAAAAACAACTGATGCAATATTTCTTCTCTATGTTCCCTGACCTTTTCTTTCTCTGTCTATCTCTATTGGATAGATCAATGTAAAAGCATACATGTTTTTCTAACAAGATCTACCCAAACCTATTAGTGCTTCACTCATTATCAGTGACAATATTCCACATGACCAATTTCTCGTGTGAGCAATAGTTCATCCTTGTATCTATTGTCCTTTGCTGTAAGGCCAACCTATAACAATAATTGCCATATTTTCTCCTTCCAACATGCACAAATGCATAAGTTATTCAACAAGGTACTGCCCTCAGGTTCATAATAACTCACACCAATAGAGTAGGAGTGACTATTTTTTACTGACTAGGGTCTTTCCTTAATTTTAAAATGTCATACCCAACTATGGAGTGATGCGATTCCATAGTCACCCATCTTGATGATCAGAGATCGCACATGTTTTAGTGTCATGAATTTCATTTGCAAGTTTGGGAAATTAGCATATAGTCAAAAGGAATTAAAATTTTGCAGAAGCCGAATTGGCAAGAAGATATAAAAACAAAATTAATCATTGTTCTGGTAATTGAAATGCACAAAAATTAGGAATTCAAAACTAATTTAGTGTTTAAACTTTAAAAGAACAGAAAAAATGATAAATTAGAGAGACAGAAACCATTCCTTGCGACTGTTGACTTCATGAAATCAGTAGCAATGACTATAGATGCCAAATATAACCTATGGGTCTTTCAAAAATTGTATATTTGCATATCTTAACATAAAGACAGAACACAAAAGTAAGAAGACATTTCCATATCTTATTATAAAACAAAACACAAAAGTAAGAAGATAAAACATGGACCAGTGTTGTTAAGTTCTAACTTCTAACAACTTACATGCTGTCTCTGCTGCAAGTTTTACAGGGTCTTCGTACCCTGGAGAATGCTTAGTAAACTTTGAATTGAAGCAGCCCATTTATTGACAAGTAGCTCACACTAAGACACAAGATCTGGCAAATTAGAGTGACTTTGGGGTAGAAGACTTTGGAGCTTTTCCACCTCTGAGAAAATTCATCAAACATACATCATCAGAAAAGGGGAAAAAGTAAACATTAACTTTAAGAATGACTTGTTCAAAGGGAAAACATACTTTATATGAAAAGAACATCAATGACTACAGTGTTTTGGCTGTTATCCAATATGCATAAACTCAGATCCAGTCATTTCAAGCCCACGCAACTAAGGCCCTAATGCAAGAAGTAGATGCACCCAACATCTAGGAACGTGAATGGGTGATCACTTTCCTTGAGTTCACTGTAAATTCCTTCTAAACCAGACATTTCAAAGAACTTAAGAAGACCTATTGTGGTTTTTGCAAATAGCTGTTAAACATTAATGTGTATACAGAATAACACAGATAGTAGAAAACCAGTTTAACAATATCTTGTAAGTTAGATGGTGATTAAGATTTGGAAATAAATCGAGAACATATGTAGTATATTTGGATTCTTGTAAACAATTCTTCCACCCTCCCGTCAACATGAAGGAGATGAGGACATCAGATCTGGCTGAACGATATTTACTATTTATTGAAACAGAGAATTCAGAGTAAGACAGTAAACAGCTAAAGAAGGGACAGAAACCAAATGCAGGCTCAGCCAGGCAATCAAAAACCCTCTTTTTGGATCCAATTCAGATATTTGCACTGTGTACTTGCTGACATTTTTGTTATTTGAAGTAATCCTGTCAAACAAGCAAAGCAGTCAGCTTCAGCAATTTTTGTAAAAGAGTCAAGTAAGTTATAAGTCTTAATATGTATCAGGGAATTAGTAAGTTGCTTCGAAGTAGTCTGTTACACCTTTCCACCTACCTGTAAATCATGTAAAAAAAAAAAATCTCTGTTAAAAAATATTAAAAATATGTGCTTCCACCTTAAATATTGGGAATTGGAAGAAAGCTCTCTGTGACCAAAGGTAAGATTTGCTTATTGGATCAGCACTGAGTGGACCTCATGTTGGTCATTTGCAGTAATCCAGTCGAATAAGCAAGCCAGTAAAATTATTAAGCAGCTAGCTTCAGCAATTTTTGTAAAACAATCAGATAAACTTGGTTATAAGTTATAAGTCTCAATATGTATCAGTGAATCAGTTAATTTGCTTCTAAGCAATATGAAACACCTACAGGTACAGCCAGAGTGTCCATGTCGTACCTGTGAATCCAGTAATAAATCATAGTAGCAAGAATCGAATACGAATTCGAAATCAATTTAGTACTGAAAAAATACGTAATGAAAAAAACCAGTATGGCATCAATACGTAAGTATACACCTCATAGAAACAAAGATATGTTTTTTGTTACAAATTTTAGAAGAATTTCGGCCTCAGCAATGCACAATTAATCAGAAAAAATAATTCATTCCTTGAAAATTTGGCAACATAGTTTATATTTATAGTTTTTATTAGTTATTTTTTAGATATTTTTGGTATTCTTGGGCTGTTTTTTGTGTCTATAGATCTACAGGTATCAAAGACAGTCAAGACTCAAAAGTAGGTTGACCGTACTGTATCTGTACTCTTATGGAACATTCACAAGCTTTCGTACTACCACCAAATTTCTGTACAGCGGGCAATACAGCCAAATCTTGCTACTACTATGTAATGAATAATATATTATGTTTCTGAGTGTGTTTCTGTTAAAACACACTCAGAAAGTTTTACGGCATATTTTGTTTTTGTTAAAACAAAATTTAAAAAAGTGCTCCTGCCCTAAATGTTGGTATATCAATCCACACCCTAATATGGAGTTGTCTATCATCAAACGGGCATGTAGCTCAGTGGTAGCGCAGCCCACTGGCCAGGGACATGTCCTCGGTTCAATTCCTAGCCTGTCCAAAGTTTTCACATTCAATATGGGAATTTGGAAAAGTTCTCTGACTCTGAAGGTAAAATTTGCCTTGCGGGTCAGGACTAGATGAAACTCATGTTGGTCACTAGTTCAAATCCCAAAAGCCAAAGGTTACTGCAATTGGTGATAAGGAATGTGTCCCACATGGTGTGCCAATGTCCAATTCCCGTAGGGAGCATACAGTAGAATTCCAGTAATAAAGCAACTAGTTGAAAAAGAAAACAAAAATCACTGGTCCAATTCTCAATGAGCCACAAAAGGGCAGACAAGGAATGTGTCCCACATGGTGTGCCAATGTCCAATTCCCATAGGGAGCATACAGTAGAATTCCAGTAATAAAGCAACTAGTTGAAAAAGAAAACAAAAATCATTGGTCCAATTCTCAATGAGCCACAAAAGAGCCAGACAACAGCAGGGATGAAAGCGTATTTGAGATTCAGGCCACTAGATCTCCACCATGATTTATGAGCTTCGCTCATGGAAACCTCTGCTGCAAGCATAGCTACAGTGTCCAAGTTAACTCCATCTTGCACCAACAGTAGCGAAGTGCTCTACAGTCCAGGTGGGGCTAGGATATCCCTCAACATAACAATGCATTAAACCTAGTTGATGCGCTGAGTGCATTGAATCTGAGTACTAGCATATAGCCATCTAAACCCTGGTTTAATGTGCACCTCCAGCACCCAGTAGTCTGCAGTCCAGGCAGAGTTGGGGTATCCATCAACACTTCCTTTGGGTAACAGTGCTCTACGGTCTGGGTGGCAGCGGGGTACCCTTCAACATAACGATGATTTAAACCTAGTCGATGCACTGGGTGCATTGAATATGAATAGTAGCACATACTCATCTAAACCTTGGTTTGATAAGCACCTCAAGCACCCAGTGGTCTGCGTCCAGGTGGCGGTGGGTATCCATCAACAATTCTTTTCGGGAACAGCGCATTAAATTGCAAGCATGCATTCGGAGCATTGAATAGGGGACTTAGCACAGATCCATCTGATGAGGTTGTTAGGCACCCTGTGCTCTACAACCCGGATGGAAGTGGGGGATCAATCAACACTTCCTTTGGAAATCAGTCAATTGAAATTAAATGTTGAATTGGGTGCATGGAATAAAGACCTCAGCACAAACCCATCTAAACCCTGATTTGATATGAGATTATTGGGTGCACTGAATATTAACCTTAACACAGACCCATCTAAACCCCCATTGGATATAAAATTATTGGTGCATTGAATACGAACCTAAAGCACACAAACCCTGATTTGATGCATAACTCAATTTCACATAAATGACCGATGCAGGTCGAGATGGGTATGTTAAATTTTATTTTGATGCAGTGAGAACATAAATCCTTACCTGTAGACCACACTGGCTTGTTAGCTCGTTTCATGGCAGCCCTTGAAAAGCTGTGCGAATTGTCAGCATTGCAGAAGAATAACATGAGATCTCCGTGGTGCAGGGGCCGCTCAAGTCCCACATGAGTTCAGAAGCTCTGCGAATATTATTAAAGAGGAAAATTATTCATGCAGTGACTTGGTTCGTGGCTTTTAATAGAAACAAAGGCGACGGAGATCAGTAAGGTAATAAAATATGTTGTCATTCCTGCGATTTGGGCGTTTCATGTCACTGATGACAACCTATTTTTACTGTTTCTTTCTCAATAATAATCCTTGTGAACCCCGCGTGCGCCCCGGCTATATAGGTGTACATGTCTATACTTTTTCATTTCAAAAATATTTAAGACACGTGTCCTATCTCGTCTGACCATGTGTGGCTTGTCCGTGTTTTCTGAGGGGACATTCAAATTGGGTGCGCTATTTTTATTTTTCTTGTAGATGTCGTTGTAATTAATATATATGTATTTATTTATTTAATGATATGAGTTGTTATCAAGTAAAGAAATTTAATTAGTAATTTATAAGAGTTGTTGTCAGGTAAAGAATTTAAGTTTTATATGTGAAGTGTAGAGTGTTTTTTTGTGCGAAAGAAGGTATTTAGTCTTTAATAAAAAAAAGTTTGACTTAGGACCAAGTTTAATGTATGTTTGAGAAGTTAAATTAATTTAAGTGGATATTTTTAGGATATTTTGTTATTTTATTTTATTTTTAAGTAGGTTGTGAGTATTGGTTTATATAAGTATATAAGTTTCAATATGATAATAAGTTTCTATATATAATAAGTTTTTATAAAAGTATATAATTTTAGTGGTATACTTATATATTTTTGTAGATTTTAGAAGTAAAATTGTTGAGGGGTTTTTTGTCCCACAAATAAGGGGGTTTCATACACCAATTTGGTGTTTGGCTTGGTTATCACCTTAAAATATATTATTATTATAATTATTATTATTATTATTATATAAGTTTCAAAATATTATGATAATTATCCTAAGGATGGCATCAACATAAGTAGTGGCCCTGTCACAACCCTGCAATCCGCTCAAGGTTTCACCCAACACCTGAGGGTCATGCGGCACTGCGAAGTTTCGTTTCGGCGGCCTAACCAAACCAAAACCTACTCCATTCAAACTATGCCTTACTTAGACCCACCCATATTTTGTCCTAAGTCACTTGTTTAATTACATTGTGTTATTTACTTAACTAATTGACAGACTTCTTATACTTAGCCGAAACAACACCAAGAACATGCAATCACGTAAAGAGACACAAATATGAACAGGTAGTCAAACTAACCTAAAACCCAAGTTTTATTACAAGAACAACAATGTGTCAATCCTCCAACTCGTGCCACACAAAGAAAGATTACAAGGAGCTTTCACTTAATTTACATCAATAACCTATGGAAAACACAAAGACCCTCTTCCTTGAGTCACCCCTGTGTCATTCCTTCATTACCACGGTAAAAAACTAGAGTGAGTCACCTCCCCTTCATGCCTCATCTCTACAGCACCTACGACCCTTGTCTTAGCTCGTTCATCCCCCTTCCTTGGTTCATAACTCGTATGACTTGCTTCCTTGGATTATTGATTGTGTTTTGTCTCCTCCTTGGCATATATAGGCACCCAACTCTCCAAATCGATGTGTCCCTTACCTTAGAGCTGACACAATGTTTAGCAACTCGTCCACATAACTTATTAGCCAACCTTTGTGTAAGGTGTGTGCRTCCCTTAGAGTCGGCTAACTCACCTAAGTGCACCCTCCTCTCTTCCAATCGACTTTTTCGTTTTGCTTAGGCTCCCAAGTCATGCCCACAACCGATCGTCATCCCATCGATCTTCAATCGATGGCTAAACATATGTTGCATGACACCTTGGTCAAGATCCCCTTGGCGCGTCGGGCACCCAAGGTGACCAAGTTCGCCCACTACAAATCTATCTTCGTTCGTTGGTTGGAACGAATGCCCTACCCGCCAAATCGTTCAATCAAGACCCCTTTCATTCCATACAATCCATGGTTTCAGTGATGTGCCCCTTTCTTCATTTGGTGAAGCGCCCATCACCTGCCCACATCTTTCGTCAAGCCAATGCCTAACGTATGTCATAAACAATCTTTGGGTGGAATCGTTTCTTGGCATGATGCACTCCCAAGGAACCCCAACTCTCCCCTATATGAAGACTTTCATCTCCTCATTTGCATTGAGCATCCTGTCTATCCAATTTCGTTCATCTCAATCTATGGTGGAAGTGCGGATGCTCAGTCTCGAAGACCCAAGCCTTACAGGCCCCTTACCAACATAATGAATAATTGGTTGCACAATAAATCTCTTGAGCCTAGAGGGGGAGTACAGGAAAACACCACATGCATGGAAATCAAGACACACAATTAATGTCAATTAGTCACAAGTAATCAAACTGCGACAAAGATATCAAATTATCAATCACATCAACATTCAACAAAGGATCCTACATCAGTCAAGGGCATGAAGCATTGTTAAGCATTCAAGATCATTTATACTTGCAGTAGTTTATTTGTAAGTGTGAAATCAAAATTAAGTTGAGTTGAATTGAATTTGTCATAAGGTGCATTCTCGATTGAGTCGGACACCACAAGCCATTGTAATTTTGAGTTGAAATTGATAAGATTGAGTCAAAATTTGTTGGAATCAAACCCAAACAATTGTAATACTTTGGGATGCATTTTTGGTGGTAATTGACGTCCTCAACTTCCTGGAAGAAAATTCAAGCGAGGGACTTCAAGAGTTCAAGCGAGCGTGAAAGTATAAGAAAGTGAGTTCCTGGAAACACATTCAAGCGAGCGTGACATGTTCAAACGAGCGAATTTAAGCAAGAAAATTTCAAGCAAGTGTGAAGTGCAAGTAAGTGAGTTCAAATGGAGTGAAATATAGAATTATTAGAGTTGTTGAACACTCTAATAATCATTATTGAATACAACACAGTGATAATGAACAAAGCCATTCTCCAATCAGTGCTAGCTTGTTTGCAAGTGATGCAAACTAAAGTTAGACTTCTTCAATCTCAATCCCAACTATTGAATGATGAGTTGATAGATCTCAAAAATCAACAACCAGTGAAGTGTTCCAGACTAGCTTTTGTTCAGAACAACCCTCTCTACAATGATGATGATGAAGATGAAGATGATGATTTTGCTCAACAATCAGTGAAGGGGCAACTCGGCAAGACAACTCCAGATGTAGATGAAGATGAATTTGTTCAAGTTCAGCATGATCAAGTTCAGAATACTCTTTTTGAGCCCACCATCATACCTTGGGAAGAAATCAACAACAACAAGCACAGAACAAGACTCGGATATGACAAGAAAGTTACCTTTCATATTCCTGATTATTCCAAACCAATCCAGTTCCAAAGTGTCTGATTCCTTCAAGAAGTTTTAACTTCACTTAATCCAGTTCAACATTAGAATGATAAATGCCAACATTGTAATCGAGTTGGTCAATGTTTTGATCTCCATCCTTGCCAACATTATGGCAAGCATAACAATTCTTCAAACATATGTTCAACACTGAACAAACCTGCAAGATTGAAGATTCACTATGAGTGGATTGATCCTTGGTAGTGGTCATCAACATGTAAGCGATTATATAAGTCTTACCGTAGAATTCAATCTCGATTAAAGACCCATCTTGCAACACATAACCTTTTTTGCACCTGACATGAGGGTATATAAGTCCAAAGTGGTTCCCTTATGGCATAGCTTTTAAGCATGGCCCTCACGGGATGAGATAACATGTGGTTGTTTCCACATGCTCACTCTGTGTTGTACACAAATGGAATAAGTATGGTACTCTCTTGAGCCTAGAGGGGGGAGTACAATGATGTAACTCTCCTACACCTTAAAGGGGGGGAGTTCAAAAATCAAGTGAAGATGGTTCGTGAAACCACTTGTGGTCTCTCCTTTCATTTGACAAAGGGGGGAATCGATGATAGAATTGAAGATTGTTATCAGACCAAAAGTTTCAACAACAAATATGTCAGATGGGCAACTGTAGTATGTAGATGGAAGACTCTGGTAGAATTATGGTTCAATGACTTGTAACCAAATCATACACGAAGATGTTGATTTTGAGAGAAATGATGTGGACATTTGGTTCACCTATATGGTCATTGGACCTAGCAAAGGACAGATGGATCCTTCTATAATGTAGCTTGGCATTTGATTGAGTTGTCAGGCATTTTCAGGGATGTGTTAGACTTGTAGCTAATTCACTTCTCTTTTTTCACTCTCACTACATTGGAGTTCACATCAACGAACAAATTACAAGAAATTATGTCTCACGTGATTACACAGTGAGATCTTCCAAATTTCTCAGCATCCAGTTTTGGCGGCTTTTCAGGCACTTCTTCATTAAGGCTCAACTCGGGAATTTCAGCATGAAGACTTGGAGATGATACCAATTTATGCTACATTATTGGTATTATTGTTCGAACTTATGATTAAGGGGGAGGGGTGTTAGCCTCTTACTCATATATAATCATGAAATCCTAATATACCACCTTTGTATATTTCACATGCTAAGATATAGTTGTTATCCTAAGTGTGTTTTTAGATTCATATATTGCTTCTTTCTACCTTACCTTCTTATGACGTGTCAATGTGAGAGAAATTGAGGTGGTTTCATTATTGTATTATATATTGTATCATTAAAATGAATACAATGTCGTGAATATGGCTTGAGGCCTTTTTCGCCAATCTTCTTGTCCTAATATTGTGTGTTCAATTTCTTCATTATGTTTGTTTGTTTGGTCTTTCCTTGTCCTCCTTTTTGTGACATGTTTATGGTTGTATCTCAGTGTATATACAATAATAAAAAAACATAAATTATGAGACTTCACGTACCTGAGTATCTCTTCAATCTATTCGATGCCATTCTAAATATTTTTAGTGATGGGCCCTACCACAACATTGGTCAAGTTGTTGATGAGAGTGGGAGATTTTGTCACTAGTCACATCCACCCTTACCACCAACATTGGTTGAGTTGTTCGTGAAAGGGGGGAATTTTGTTAGTAGCCTCCACCACCCCTACACCGACGCAAAAAATTTCAGCAAGTTGTCCTTACGATTTTGAGGCAAAGAAGCCTCAAAAAAAATTTAAATAGTGTAATGAACACTAAAGGCCAACCATCCCAGATCTTGAACTAATTAATAATATATGAGGGGATACACCTAAGGACCATGGAAAACTACCTCTAAATGTGAGGCTCGTCCCTACAACCATCTAAATTATAGTAGCATTACAAGATGCTTATTTATACTTAAATGTCAAGCACCCAATGCTTATTAAGAAGTGGGATGTCATGTCTCACTATAAGGCAAATGTCATGCTCAATGCCACTTAACAACGATGACAATCCCATTATTTCACGAGACAAAATATACCTCACTCTTGTGGAGAATTAAACACTGGTGGGGGAATATCACCACCCTCTTTACCACCAAGTGAAACATATGGCGATAAAACCATTTGGATTATGATTATTGGTGATTGTCTATTGTTGTGTGCATCAAAATGCCAGAGTTTATGTTTTTTATAGTCATTCTCTCTATTGAATTGTGATTAGCACTATTGTATGTCAAAGTAGAATTTTGTTTTGCTTTATATGTTTTTGTGCATTTTATTATACCGAGGTTCACCTAGTTTTGAACTCGAAGTGATAATTTTATTGCGTTCCTTTTTTTTAATAATGATTTTATTACGGTGCTTTTTTAATAAAATATTTGACATGTATTTTAGATATTTGTATTAATAATAACTCAAAATGGTTGGGATTGATGTGTTTGTCACCATTGAACAAGTTTTCATTCTTATGAAGGTTTTATTTGACACAAAAAGTGGCCATGGACCCGAGAGGTAGGAGTCAAACATGTATCATGCATAACACTACCCATGTGTCTATATATGTGGACCCAAACCCACCTCAATGTTATCCTTAAGGTTTCTTAAATGTTACATTTGGTCAACACCTTAAGGTACTTGTGGGACTACCTAGAGGTAGAAGTTGAACATATGGGACACATGGCACCATCTATGCCTACATAAACATGGACCTAAGCCCGCTCGACGTTCTTTAAAATCACGTCGAAAGGAATTGGGACTAATGGAGAGGGTCCATAACTTTTTCACTATTAGTGAAGGTTCCATTTCCATGAATGTTTTATTTGTCACGTTAAGGTAGTGACGTGGACACCAAAGGAAGGGGTCAAACATGTGGCACGCATAGCATCACTAGCATATGCATATATGTAGGTCCAAGCCCAACCCCATGTTCTCCCTAAGGCCTACCAAATGTCATATTTATGTGGCAACTTGAGGTAGCCATGGGACACTTTGAGGTGGGGCTCGAAAGTATGCCATACATATCAGGAGCATAGCCAACCCTCGTGCTCTCCTTAAGGCCTACCAACATTTTTGCCCAATGTTTTAGGGTTGGTCTACATGAGCATATAAGCCTTGATATATCATGATCATCATCCCAATGATGGCATCCACATAAGTGGTGACTCTGTACCAACATAAGGAGTGATTGGTTGCACGGTAATTATACTTGTTTGTTTGGTGTTTTCCTATCTTTCTTTATATGACATGTCTATGGTTGCATGTCGATGCATAAACAATAATAAAACAAAATCATAAATTATGAGAATTCACATACTCAAGTATCTCTCCAACCCAATCAAAATCATTCTAAATACTTTTAGTGATAGACCCTACCACAACATTGGTCGATTTGTTCATGAGAGTGGGGGATGTTACCACTGGTCTCTATCACCCTTGCCATAACACTGGTTGAGTTGTTCATGAAAGGGGAGAATGTTGTCAATAGTCCCTACCACCCCTACACTGATGCAAAAAGTTTCAACAAGTTGTCCTTGCGATTACAAGGTAGAGAAGTCTCCAAATGAATCTAAACAATGTAATGAACACCAAATGCTAACCATCCAAGATCTTTAACTAATTAATAATAGATGGGGGGATACACCCAAGGACCATGGAAATTTGTCACCAAATGCGAGGCTCATCCCTACGACCATCTAAATTACAATGTTATTGCAAGTTGCTTCTTTATACTTAAATGTCAAGCACCCAATGCTTATTAAGGGGTGGGATTCCATGTCTCACTAAACGCAGATGGCATGCCCAACATCACTTAACAACAATGACAATCCCATTATTTCATGAGACAATACATATGATCTATAAATTGTCATGGATATTCCACTAGAACAATTCGTCACAACAGATCTTATAATATTTTGAAATCTTATGATATCCAGACTAATTTTCCTTAGATCCTAGATTAATTAATTACTATTTTTGCTTGAATTTGTGAAAATAACTAAATAGGAAAATCAAATAAGTGATCGAAAGAACACATCATCCACACAAAAATGGACACAAGATATATCCCTAGAAACCCAATATGGGAGAAAACCTAACTAAAAGGCGAGGCATATGCTCCGCTCTCTTTTCTTTAGTTATAGAAAGCAAGTGGAAAGAAAGAGGCACTCACAATGGAGTTGCCTTTAACATTGTGGTTTGAATGGATGCTACAAATTCTCCTACCTCCCATGTTGTGCTCTCAAAATACCATTCTTTGGATGCTTTTCTCAACTATGGAACAAGTGTTATACAAAAGAATGGAACCGTCCCTCCTCCTAGTGGCTCGGTATTTAACATAGCCCAATATCCATCTAGGGTTAGAGTTTTGACTTCCCCAACCCTCAATTAGTGATCAAGTTTGGACCCTATAGAATCTTCTTGAAAGTTTGCATGTAGCTAGCCCCATATGTGTGAGTAATTGGGGTTGACGTGACATCTACTCGTACCACGGTGGTCAGCAAGGTAGGTCAACTTATGAGAGACATAACTTTTGACAAGCTTCGATTGAGGCATTGTCTGCACCATTGGAAAGGTCTCAACATATAGAATATCATCAAGTGTGTGGACACAATCTTTGAACACTTTAACCCAAAAAAACGCCATTTAATGCCTCAAAATGGCTCTAGAAGGTTATGGACCCCAATTTTCCAAACTGGGACCTACCACTAAAATGGCCCTGCAAGTTGATTCCTTCAATTTTTCTACCCATAAAACACCAAGATAGATGACAAATCATACGATGATCCAATCTGCATCAACATACCACACTCTTGTGGTAAATTAAACAATATTGGGGGGCTTTCACCACCCTATTGACCACCGAGTGAAACTTATGGCAATAAAACCATTAAATTATGATTATTGATGATTGTCTATTGTTGAGTGCATCAGAAGGTTAGAGTTTATGGTTTTTTATAGTCTTCTCTTTGTTGATTTGTGATTAGCACTATTGTATATCAAAGTATAATTTTGTTTTCTTAAAATGTTTTTATGCATTTTTTTTAATAGTGGGATTCACCTAGTTTTGAACTTGAAGTGATGATTGTATTATGTTTTTTTTTTAAGTAATGATTGTATTACAATGATTTTTATAAAATATTTAATATGTATATTAGATGTTTGTATTAATAATAACTCAAAATGGTTGGGATTGCTGAGTTTTTCACCATCGAACGAGGTTTCATTCTTATGAAGGTTTTACTTGACACTTAAAGTAGCCATGGACCATAAAGGTAGCAATCAAACATGTGACATGCATAGCACTACCCATGTGTATATATATGTGAACACAAACCCACCTCAATGTTTACCCTAAGGTTTCTTAAATGTTTCATTTAGTAACCACCTTAAGGTACTCATGGCACTAGCTAGAGGTACAAGTTGAATATATGGGACACATGGCACCATCTATGCATACACACACATGGACCCAAGCCCACTCCATGTTCTCTAATTCTTAAATGTTTCAATTAGTCAACACCTTAAGGTACTCATGGCATTAGCTAGAGGTACAAGTTGAATATATGGGACACATGGCACCATCTATGCATACACACACATGGACCCAAGCCCACTCCATGTTCTCTAAAAGTGTGCCAATAGGAATTAGGACTAATGGAGAGGATTCATAACTTTTACACTATTAGAGAAGGTTCCATTTCCATGAGTGATTACTTACCTCAAGGTAGTGATGTGGGCACCCAAGGGGAGGGGTCAAACATGTGGCAATCATAGCATCACCAACACATGCATATATGTAGGCTCAATCCCAACACTATGTTCTCCTTGATGCCTATCAATTGTTATATTTATGTTGCAACTTGAGATAGCCATGGTACACCTAGAGGTGGGGCCCAAAAGTGTGGCATGCATATCAGGACTAGAGACAAGCCCCATGTTCTCCTTAACGCCTACCAACATTTTTTCCCAGTGGTTTTGGAACTAATGGCGAGGAATGATAACTTTCTCAACATTGACCAAAATTTCATTTCCATGATAGATTTATTTTGCACCTTAAGGTAACTATGGGGTACTTGGAGGTTAGGGTCGAACGTGTGGCACCCATAACATCACCTACTCACAAATATATGTGATCACAACTCCACCCTTATTTTCTCTTTAAGCCTCCCTCATGTTCTCTTCAAGTCTCGTGAAACATTTTATTTGCCTAATACCTTGAAGTTTCCATGAAGGTGTCCAAATGTGGGGGTTGAACATATGTATGGCACACATATCACCATTTGCATGCACATATGTGTGACTTTCATGTTCTCCTCGAGTGTAACACACCCAAACCCTAAATACCCTTTGTAGCGATGGGGCATCAAATTTTTGCTCGTTCAAATCATCTCTTTGAGGTCTTCATCCTCTTCTACTAGTCCGCAACTTTCTAACGGCTGTTACCAGCTCAAAATCTGATCCCCGGTTCGCAAGATACAACCTCCCGAAGTTATTCGGGTGTTATTGGTTGGGGTCTTCGACGTTCGGCATTGAATGCCCCTTTTCTTAGTGCACGCATACTCCACGAACTCCTGAAATCTCTCCACGTGGCCTTGGCCATTCGACGATCGACGTTTTATGTTTTTGGCGTTCGACGATCGGTGATTGATGTTGAACATTTCGGCTCTCGACAATCGGCGATCGATGTTCTACGTTTTCGACGTTCGACGATCAGTGATCGACGTTGAACGTTTCAGCATTCGACAATCGACGATGACCATCCCTCTACTATACTACGCCCCAAATCTTTCGAAGTCCCAGAGTCCCAGTCGCGTCACCCACCACGTTGGCCAGGTGGGCACAAACCAGAGGCTGACACACGACGAGGGCCAGGGGTGACATGTGTCCTCATTAGGGGGTGACACGTGTCATGCTCTAATAGGCATAAGGGGTCTGTGAATCATCCATATCCCGGTGACACGTGGCACCTTAGTTGCAAGTCCATGTCACCCTGGATGACGTTAGTGAGCCACGTCAGCCCCCGACATACAACCTTCTAACTTCTTTCAAATCTCATGGTTGAGATCTGTCCACGTAGATCCATAGATCCACGAATCTCGTTACTTCGCAACTTCGGGCTTCAGAGCTTACCAACTCCTCACTTCGCGAATTCCCCGAAGAGCCAAGTCTCTAGACTCTCTAATCTAATGCCACGTGTCCTCATCCTATCAACGGTTGAGACACACTTCGTTGTTCGCGACTTCGGAGGTTTTCACACTCCAAAAATTCTTGGCCAAGTTCCTCTGGAGTACCAAGTCTCTGGACTATAGGATCTCTTGCCACGTGGCCTCTCATCGAACGACTCTAGTCCAACGGGCGAATTTTGATAGGGGACAAGTGGGAGCCACATGTCGCTCCACGACGCGTTCACGGTGGGTAGGATAGTTAAGAGGGGTTCTCAATGGGATCCTTAGATCGACAACTGAGAGAGATCCTGAAGGATTCGAGGATCAACAGTTTACGTCACTCTATAAATTCGACATTCAACATTTGGCATTCTACGTTGAACGTCGGCGTTCGGTGTTTGGCGTTCTACGTTGAACGTCCCTATGTCTTCACATTGATACCGCCGAATACTCGAACTTTCGGATAACTGTTGATCTGCGGACATGCGTCCCTCTATTATCAACAGTCCAGATTAACTATGTGACTCCGACATTCAGGAGTTTCGGCGCTAGACTACCCCTATTCTCCCAAAGTGGAACTTCGTCGAAGTACTTAACGCTACCCTTCCTAAGTCCGATCTAACGACTGAGAGAGATCTCCACTAGATCCTTGGATCTACAACCCTCATCAATTCGCGACTCCGACCTTCGACTGTTTTTTAGGGTTGTGGAATCATAAGTCCCGAAGTCCCGAAGCCAAAGTAGCTTCACTCCTTTCGGGTTAGCGAGGGTTTTCCAACCTTGGGTCATATGGGATCATATTTGGATTCCAGGCTACACTCAAATCTTAGTCGAGACTTGATTAAGGCCATGGGTATAAGCCCTCGGTCACATGGGTGGAGGGTCTGAAAGAACGCCCTTCTCCCACATAGTTGAACCTGACATTCTCGCTAAGTTAAACTCAAAAGGTTGGCATGACTTAAACGTTTTAGTTAATCCTACCTCGACTCTCCTGCAGATTCACATCCCATAACTCTCTAGCAGTTAACTGAGGTAAATAGAAAACCAAGTAAAAATAACAGTTTACAGAAGCAAAATGAGCATTTCTAATAACTGTTTAAAAATTGCAAGACTTAACCATAAACACAGACATTCAATCATCACTTCCAATATATTACACAGAGTATGAAAATACTTATCAGAACTGGAAAAATGTGAAGCGATTGCTGAAAGGGGTATTTGTTTCCACCCAACCATAGGCACAACCACTCCTGTCGGATTTACCATTGGCCACCCTCGAGCTAGACCATGATGCTCTAAGAGATATTATTTCTCCTTGCTCCATGATAGTCAAGGACGAAGGTTACTCTCCTCCTCCCACGGGATCTTGGCAATCAGATTCCTCTACACTAAGCAAGGAGGTATGCGCGAGCACTTCCTTAGTCACTCATCAACCTCGTTTATCAGCTTTGTAGGGAGACCTTGCCCAAGGCATCTTACAATGAAAACAAGCTTGCTTCTTAGCTTTTCTCTCAACTCCAGAGTCGAATCTTGCTCTCTTCTCTTCTGGAGATTGTTTTCTCTACTCTGCTTCTTGCAGATCTGTTTCTGTCCTCCCCCCCTGAATTACTTCCTTTCTTGCCTTCCTCGGCAAGGTTGCATGGGTCAGAATCCCCAACTCGTGGTCAGGCCTGGAAGCCTTACAGATGGGTACCCCACCCCATCTCCTCATTAACTCTCGAGGATGGCCTTCCAACTACCATCCTGACTGTTAATTCATTTCTGGGTCAGAGGACTGTTGAACAATTACACCCAGTAGATACTAGTTTGGTGAGGGTCATCTCAACCATTCTTGGTTTCCCTCACCATCTCTGTCATAACATCCATGGTCTATCGTGGCAAACTCCCCCCTTTCAGCAATTGTGCAACACATATCCAATTTCTATTAATAACAAAAAATTCATACATTGACCCTTTTATACAAAGGTTCATCAAATCAAACATTCACACATATTTAGTTTGTCATAGTCTCTTGGCCAGTTATAGTTATATTTACAAACTGGGGGAAACATGGGTATTACATTGAGCATTGTCATAATTTTTAAGATTGCCCCATGATGTAATGGTAAAGGATTTGTTAATGTTGGGAGAGATGCAGGCTTCAAATCCCGCCCAAGTTAAACTAGGTTTGTACTATATTAATGTGGCATTGGGGTTTATAGCTCTTCATGAATCAATAAAAAACAAAACTTACTAATAACAATAGCACCTTGATTTGAAACATAATTACAACTCATCCAAAAAACAATATCACCGTTTTTTATTTTTTTTTAACATTACAAGTATTGTATTCAATATATATTTTTTTTATATTAAAAATATTATATTTAAAAATACCCCAGTAATCTTAACACTTTAAAAATATGGTTAAGTAGATTTGCAATGATTAAGTTAAAAAGTGAACAAATTCGCCCTTTTTTTTTAATTATTTTTCGAATTCAATAGAACTTGTACATTATAATTCCATTTAATTGATAGGAACTTTGTCTTTATGAATTTTAGCCCATTTTAAGGACATTCAAATCATTTAAACAAAAAAAGAAAGAAATAAATCAAGATAAAATTTTATCTTACTTTAAAAAATTGACTAGCTAAAAAACAATTTATCCACTCTTTAACTTATTTTTCTTAACCATATTAAAAACATCTTATATATTATTTAAAGTTATTGTGTTAATATATGATTTAATGGAGAAATTTATATAAACAATACAATATACTTTTATTAAGTTTTTCAATGCAACCAAAACTAACAAAATCTAACAAGTGAAATTAGCAGTAAAGTTGTTTATATATGTCTCTTAGAAATATTTTAATGTAATAATTGTATATAGTCCAAAACAATAAAATTGACAAATCCATTTTATAATAATTATTATAAAGTAATATGTTTGAAAAAATAAAATTAAACCACCTTTACATGAATTAAAATGCATACTAATTGTAGTAATATAAGATTAAACCTTTTTTATATAATATAGAAAAAAAATACATAATTTAAATTGAAAAAATAAATAATAATAAATTTTAAAAATAAAATTTTTTATGAAATCATTTAAAATAAAGCTTATGATACTTGTTTATGATAAAAGTATTGATAATCAATTGAAATAATTTTTTATTTACTATTTATTTATGATAGAAGTATTTAATACTCAATTAAAAAATTAAGATAATAAACTACAATACTCTAACTTTTTTTTTTATATCTAATAAATCTCATCTTATATTTTTACATATTTAACAATTCTAAATAATTTTAATTATAAAATATAAAAACTTGTATTAATAATATGTAATAAATTTTTTACATTGTCATTAACAATTTGGTCCACCTTAATTCATTACCCAAACTTTTTTGGTTCTCCTGCAGGTTGCTGGTCTGGTGCCTCCTGCCCCCTCCGCCCTCCTTCGCAGCAGCTGCAGAAGCTTCAATGGCAGCCCCCTCATCTCCAGCGCATGGTGGCGCCTCTCCTGGTAAAGTTGTGACAATGGTTGCGGGCCTCCCTCCCTTGGTCGCGACCTCCACGTCCGGGCCGACCTCTCTTGCAGGTACTTCCCCTGGTGCTCCGTCGGCAGCAACCTCAGACTTTCCCCCTCTGGTGTCGGCCCTCTCCTTTAAAGAGGTGGCTTCGTGCCAAGGGTCTCTATCCGGTCTGCATGCATCGGCGCCAGAGGCTGCTTCTCGTCAAGGTCGCCCCTTCAGGCTGCATGCAGTAGTTCCTGAAGCTCTGACAGTTTCCATTCCAATGCCGCAAGAAGCCTTAACTCATGCTCGCCATTACAGCAGGCATGCTCTAGTTTGCAGGTTTAACGGGTTTTGGCCCTCTGTTCCAGATCTACTCTCCTGGTTCTCCTCCGAATGGTACCCATTCTTAGATGGAGAAGTCATTACCTGCCCCTGTTCAAAAGGGTTTTTTATGGTAGTTTTCGATTCTACAAGCGACAAAGACAAGGTGTTTAACTCCGGGTCGTGGTTCTGGGGCAGAGCAGGCCTGTCCATGCAACTTTGGACCCCTGCCTTCGACCCCTCCACGGATTGTATCTCTTCAGCCCCAGTTTGGGTGAGACTTCCTTATTTGCCCTTGCATTTCTGGGAGGTTGATTCTCTTCAATCTATTAGTAATGGCCTCGGCAAGTTCCTCTACAGAAGTTCGGACTCCAAGCCAACCCGCTCCACCTTTGCCCGAATCTGTGTTGAAATGGATTTCTCCAAAGGTTTCCCAGCTGAAATTATTCTCCAAGGCAAGGACTACTCAAGGACCCAAAAACTCGACTTTGAGAATCTCAGTTTCAGGTGTAGGAAATGCTTCAAAACGGGGCACTTAGCCCGTAACTGTGGGAAACCACCCGGGAAAAAAAGGTCGTCCAAGCCCACCTGGTGGACGGAGGCGTCAAAGGAATTGTGTTCTGAAAGCAAGACCCTGGAAGTGGTAGAAGAAGCAGAAGCTGAAGCCGAAATCAAATCCCCTGCTAAGGGGGAAGCAGAAGAAGCAGAAGCTGAAGCCGAAATTAAATCCCCTGCTAAGGGGGAAGTAGAAGCTACTCCCAAGTCATCCATCCAGCAAGAACCCCGGACCGCAAGCTGGGCAAACTTAGTTGAAAAGGAAGACCCTTTACGCCCGACGGAAAGCCAATCCACGGACCAGCGCAAAGAATGGCAAAAGGTGTCAAAGAAGAAAAAAAACTTCCAACCTAGAAGTGGTGTAATGACGCGAAGCCGTTCAGGCTCGCTGAAATAATCTTTGTGTCCGCAAATTAGTACTGAGTTAGGATCTTTAGGCATATGTTTTTCAGTTTACAAGCAATCTCTATTGATGTATCGAACCCCAGTGGCATGTCCACTGTTATTAATACAAAGCTCCATTAACCGTTTCTGTCAAAAAAAAAAAATATGTAATAAATTTTTATCCTATTAACATTTAACTATGTGATCGTGGGTTTCATTTGTTAGGCTATCGAGTTCAATACCCTTAGGTTAGAAGGAGACACCCAAAAATTCATCCATGTTAAGGATTGGTGCAGGTTGATGCGATTCCGTGGTGATTTTGACAGCTTAGATGCCAATGATTAAAAATGCTTGCCCAACAGGTTAATGACACATTTCTAACAAACAAAAAAAAATATTCATCATAAAGTTAAAAATTTAAGAAAGAAATAGAAATAAAATTTCTCTCATAAAAACAGGAATTGAATTTTTTTTAAAGCTAAAAATCCACTTAAAAAGAAAATACATCTAGAAGAGCAAAAAGGTAACCAGGTCTCATCTAACCTATTATTTTAGAGAGAATATAATTTTTTTATAATAATGAATGTATTTTAATGATTAATAATTAAAAATATTAAAATGTACAAATATATATTTTAAAAATTTTCAATATTTAAATAGAATAAATACTTATTATTATAAATATTTTTTAAATAATATATTGAAATAAATATTAAAAAAAAACATAATACATAAAATGAAACTTTCAATTTATTCTCTAAAAATAATATTATATTTAAATTCTTAATTTATAATGAGAATGATTATTATTAATTACTATATATAAATGTGAATCATATTAAAATGAAACTTTCAATTTATTCTCTAAAAATAATATTATCATTGAATTCTTAATTTGTAATGAGAATGATTATTATTAATTACTATATATAAATGTGAAACATATTCTAATTTATATGACATTTAAAAACTATATTTATATTTTAAAATTATAAATTATAAAAAATAAAAAACTATTAAATATGAGTGTGTTCTACCCAATCACACTCATTAGAATAAGAAGACACTTCATTACAAATTAATATATAAAATACATTATTTATATTTTAAAATTATAAATTATAAAAAATAAAAAACTATTAAATATGAGTGTGTTCTACCTAATCACACTCATTAGAATAAGAAGACACTTCATTACAAATTAATATATAAAATACATTATTTAAACTAGATTTAAGAACAATTAAGATTTCAAACTTTCAATACTTATAAAATTATTGGAACTTTGATATGTCCCCTAAAATCCCAACCACACTCATTAGAATAAGAAGACACTCCATTACAAATTAATATATAAAATACATTATTTAAACTAAATTTAAGAACAATTAAGATTTCAAACTTTCAATACTTATAAAATTATTGGAACTTTGATATGTCCCGTGAAATCCCAATGTTCTTAATCAATCCTCCCAACCACCCTCGTTAGACCTAATTGACAAATTCCTTGTATACTCTATTTTTTTTCACACTAAAAAAACAATTTCATTGTTATTTTTATTAGAATCAAATGAAACTTTCAATTTACAATAGTCGTTTCTTCCATGAATGGAATAGTCATTTTTCTTCTACATCTTTTGTCTGTGTAATTCTAAGGTCACTTTATTTGTCTATCACACTTTATAACTCAATAGCATTTTTGGTTGATGCCACCTTATAGGATATGTAGTTCCCCAGATCTAACTATAGTTCCATTTACATGCTCTTCGAAAAATAACTACCCTAGTTTATCATTGAGAGCTTTCTTGGATAAGTTGTCCGCAATATTATTAAACTATTTGTGGATGTGCATGAAGTTTATGGTTCCAAAAATATCTTTTCCTTCCAATGGCTGAGATAGTTAATATCTAGATTGGTTTTGTCACATATCCAATCAATGGAGACCTTTGAATCGCGTGCCACCATTAATTTTTTAAATGAGAAGTGTGTGGCAAGTAGAAGGGTTCCCCATAATCCCATCGACTCAGCTTTCATATTGTTTCCTGTACCTCCAGCAAAATGTGCTTGGATGTTGTGTCCGGGTGTGATTTTTAGGTAAATACCTATGCCACACTTATTTGTTGTTGTTGCACCATCAAAGAAGCCAATAGGGTTGTCGTTGAAGTAGACTCGGTTTAGTAGTACTTATGTTTTCTCTGCTTCCTCTTTATATGGATGTTCTTTAATGGAAAGAAGAATTTTCTTGTAAATCCCAGGAACATTCTTGGTCCAGTTTTCAAACAGTATTTTATTCCTATATTTCCAAATCTCCCACATAATCAGAAAAGGTATGTGTTTTAAGTTTGGTAGTTTGCGGAACCAGAATTTTAAATTTTCTTCAATGGTGGCCCTCTTCCACTCACTGTCAATCCCCAAAGTAGTGAGGATATTGTCCCAGTTCAATTGTGTGGTATGGCAGACTCTTCTGCTTTTAGACACAAGGCGCAGACTGAAGGACCGATTCCACCTCTCTTTTGATAGTTAATACCAATGAGTAAGCGATCCTCTATGCAGAGACACATGAAACATATTATTTTTATTGTTACCTTCACCATCCAGATTGCTTTATGACACTATTTTTCAACGACAATTTTATTTGTGTAGAGAATGCACTGATATGCTGAGCTGGCCGTGAGCTTGCCAGTTGAATGCTTCCAAGACCATGAAAGTTTATCCTTTTCACTACTCAATCAGATGCCACTGTTTCTGAGATTTTGAGTGAATATGTCCCATTCCATGCTATGTACAGTACTTAATCCCAACTGTCTAGCGTCCAGCCAATGTTGGTGTGCTTCCGTTGAGTCGCTCATGGTGGCTTGGGCTAACAAATAAATGGATTGGTTGTTTAATTTCTGAAGGAGTGTGTTGGAGAGCTGATAGTAATCCAAGCAGCCAATGAATGGGTCGCACCCAAGTATAATACGTTGCCCTGTCCCAACTTCCCAAGCCAACCAACGTTTGATAATCGACAATGAAAGCATCAGATTCTGCCAGATGATGGAAGAGTTTTGGGTGGTGTGGGCGTCCTTACGCAACCAGGAGGTGATGTCTATACCTTTTAGATATTTCTTTGTGAGATCTCTGTTCCATGGATTAATTTCAAAAAGACCTCTCCAACAGGTTTTGGCTGCAAGAGAGAGAGCAAACCATGGCAGGTGTTTAATGCCCCATCCTCCATACTCTTTTGGTTTTGCTAGACTTTTCCATTTTGCAAGGTGAAATCCTGTGGCTTTTTTGCCCCCTTTCCAGATAAATCTACTTATCAAATGTTGAATGCGTTGGATAATAGAAATCAGAGCTTTTGCCAGGCTAAGCCAATAAACTGGAATGCTTTGTAAGACTGAAGTTGCCAGAGTGAGTCTGTTGCCCAAGGAGAGCTTTCGAAAAGTCCAATTCCCAATCTTCTTTTCAATCTTTTTGATGAGCCACAACCAGTCACTAACTCTGTAACTATTTGGTTTCAGGGAGAAGCTAAGGTACTTCAACCCTTGATCAAGACTGTCAATATGAATTTTGAATTCTGAAAGAAGGTAGTTCCTTGGATTTGGTTCAATATTCTGTGCAATAAAAACATATTTATGATGGTTGATAGCTAGTCCTATAGCCTCATAGAAATTGGATAGGATTACTTTGAGAGTTTTCCAATATTCAATGTTCCTGGAGCCCAGGATGAGGACGTCATCAACAAACAATAAGTGAGAGATAAAGATGTTGAAAGCGACTTTGAGCCCTTGAAAGGATCTCGTTTCCACTACTTGGGTCAGCATTCTGTTGAGTGCTTCAATTACAAGTAAGAAAATCAAGGGTGACAAAGGGCAACCCTGACGGAGACCCCGGTGGTAGCAGAAGAAGTCTGTTGGAATTCCATTCACCAGGACTGTCATTTTGACCGATGTAATGCAACCCAAAATCCAATTAATGACAAGCCTGTCAAGTCCAATCTGATCCAGTAACAAATGTAGGAATTGCCAACTGACACTGTCATAAGCTCGTTTTAAATCAAGTTTTAGGATGACCGAGTTTAGTTTTTTTACCTTGGCCGAATGAAGACATTGTTGGGTGATGCCCACTGCATAAAAAATCAATCTGTCCTTCAGGAAGCCAAATTGTTCAGTAGAGATACACTTGGCTAGAGTATCTTTAATATGGTTGGCAATAATCTTGGAGATGACTTTATACGAGAAGTTGCATAAAGCAATGGGTCTGAAGTCGTTGAAGTTGACAGGCTTACTGATTTTAGGAATTAGCGTGAAGAACGTTGCATTTAGTGCTCCGGGTATAATTCCTGTGAGACATGATTCTTCTACAGTTCTAAGCAAATCCATACCCATGATCTCAAAGAAGTGCTGGAAAAGTTCCTGAGTCCATCCATCTGGACCAGGACTTTTGTCTTTGGGCATTATTTCAATAGTGTATTTTAGCTCAGTGAGTGTGACAGGTTTACCAATATTCAAATTGTCAGACTCCATGAAGAAGCGAGGGACCGTCTGTAATACTTCAAATTGTACATCTATGTTTTCAAACTCAATGGCTTTGTATTGAGTTCTAAAATGATTAAATGCCAACAATTGTAACTCTGAATCGGTTGTGACTGAGTTTCCTTCAGCATCTGTCAGGTCCCAGATAACATTGTGGTTGTGTCTCTGAGTTGCAAATTTGTGGAAAAAACTTGTATTCTTATCTCCTTTTTCAATCCAGGTCACCCGACTACGAAGTCTCCAAGTGGCTTCTTCATGAGCTAAAATCTCATTCTTCTTCTGTGTTAATTCCTGGAGGGTGTTTAAATCATTTGCGTCAAAGAGATGTGACAGATTGTTATCAAAGAGTGTTGCAATTTGTACTTCCACGTGCACCAGATCAACCTTCATTACCTGCTTCTTTTTATGTTTCCATTTAATAACAACCTGCTTCAAATGTTTAAGTTTTTCAACAAGCAAAAGGATCGCCAAAGAGTTCGTCCAGTCTTGTAAGTCTGCCCAAGTATTGTGGACAAGAGAAATGAACCCAGGGTCTTCAGTCTAGGAACAATTGAACTTGAATGGTGTCGCCGAAGGCCGTGGGGGACCTTCAATTTGCAGACAAATCGGGTGGTGGTCATAAATCGTTGAAGGTTCTACCCAAGACCTGAAATGGAGACAACTGCCTATCAGCTTGGAAGCTAAAAGGAACTTCTCAAGTCTTTTGGCGATACCATTTGCCCCAGATCTGTTGTTTTGCCAAGTGGGAGTGAGGACTGAAGGATGGAGATCAATAAGCCCCGATCTATGAAGATTAGAGTCAAAAAAGTCGACCTTTGGGTCAATCCTCGCAGAAGCACCGCACACTTCATTAACCGAAAGGGTAAAGTTGAGATCACCTCCTAAAATGAGGTTGTCCTCATGGAGGAGGCCCGAGTCAAAGAGAGTTTGCCAGAAGGGCTCATGATCGCTATAGGGAGCATAACAATTTAGGAGTTTGTAAGTGGAAGTTGAGAATTTAAACTTACCTTCAACGAAGATCCCTACAGAAGTACCAAAAGCTTGAAAATATGCAACATCAGGGTTCCAGCCAGTGAGCAAGCCTCCAGAGCGGCCTAGAGAGTCTAAGGCAACGGTAGACCAGTGTGGAAGGCACTGTAAGAAGAGTTCTTTCGCCTTATCACTATGGACCAAGGTTTCTTGAAGAAAGACTATGTTCGGCTTGATCTTAGAGAATAATCTTTTGAGGAAAGCTACCTTAGTGGGGCTTCCAAACCCACGAAGGTTAAGTGATAAAAGGATCATTAAGAGGTAGGTTTGGACAACAATGGTGCTCTAAGTGTCGTATTTGAAGGACAAAAGGGTACAAGAACAGTGGGATTAGTTCTTAAAGGGGGGGTTTCTGAAGAAGTGAAGCCAACAAACCCACCCTCTACTGAGCCTGGGGTTTTTTTGGGGGTTGTGGAGTGGTTTTTTCTGATAGTGACATTGGATCGATCAGGTGGAAGTAAGGGGAGAGAACGCGTGACCAAGAGGGGGACATGAGAGAGTGGAAGGAGTGAGAGGGTGGAGGGAGTAGATGGCTCGACAGGGGGTTCAGGTGGATAAAGGGTAGGAGCAGTCAGAGGAAGGGGTTGATTGGGTGGGTCATTCGAGAGGGGGGACTGAGAGGAGGGGGTGGAGGGTACATGTGAGTGACTAAAATCAGGATGGGAAGCAAGAGGAGTATCTGCAATAGATGGAATCTGTGAGGGCCGAGCAGGAGTAGCAGGGGATAAAATCTTACGAGGGGGAGTAGGGAGGGAAGAGGAGGAGTCCAATTTATCCATGAGCAAACGCCAAAAGTCTTCAAAAATTTCCAGAACCTAGGCTTCGTTTTCTTTTAAGTGCAAGAGCTCATAAACCGAGAGCTTGAAAAATAAGGTTGGGAAGAGGTCCCACATCTTACCTAGGAAGGAGTCCCGTTCCAAGGACAAAGGAGGGGTCGCTTTAGTCAGGCTCATAGAGGAACTGGGTGGAGTGTTTTTGGAAGAAGAGAAGTTGCGTCTCAAGTGCCCCTATTGCCAGCAGAGGTAAAAGGTTCTCTCCAATAATCAATAGTCTGTCTGAAAGAGTGTTCACCCACTCTGATCTCGATGGAGTCTGGAAGGCCGAGTTCAAGGTCAAATTCGGCCAAGACCCATGCTACCCTTTTATTTGACCAGTTGAGAGAGCGAAGGTCGAAATGGATAAACTTCCCTGCAGTGTTAGCTATCGTCTCCAGAATAGGTAAAGTCCACAGTTCGACTGGAAAATCTGGCAGAATCATCCATAACCACCTTTTGTTGAAGGTACTTTTGAAGGGATGGAAACCTGGTGTCCAACGCTTGAGCATGAGAACTCCTCTGTCTAAAATCCAGGGTGTTGAGAAGATAAGCTGGAGATCTGCTTCAGACAAAAAGTGGAAAATGAGCCAATGATTAGAGAGGTGGTTGATCCTTGGACAGTGACCAAGGATTGGTTTCCAACAATCATGAACCCACCGATCAAGGCATGCATTCTGCATCTTTAGATAGTAAAACCTTCCAACAAGTGATCGCTTAGCAAGACTAGCGACCATGTCCTTAGTGAGTTCCTTCTCGAGAGTACAGACCGAAAGAGGTTGTCTCACCTTCCAGGTCTTGAGCTTTTGATTCGAGCGGCCCAGGGCCCTAGAAAACCTGTTGTGACCAGCTCTAGTGTGTGGGAAGGGAGGTCGTGAGAGGCAGGGGGAGGAAGAATCAGTGGGCTGGCCAGGCTCAGGGAGAGGGTAGTGTGTGGGAGGGTTTGGGTGAGGAAGTTCAGAGGAGGAGCCAGGTAGGGTTGTGGGGAGGGGGGGGGGTGCAGAGGAAGTGGAATGCCTGGTGCAATAGCGGGGGTGGGCTTATCAACACTAAGGTGGAGATGGTCCTGAAGAAGTACAGAAGGAGGATGAAAGGTTGTCGACGGGTGTCGAATGCAATCATAGAGGAGTTTATACGTCTCATCGCTCTGGAATAAGTTATCCTGGGCTCAAATGTCGTCTTCCTCTGCCCAGGATAGATCTATCTTATCAACCATGGAAAGGGTAAAGGGTCAGGGAGGGTCCACGAAGACCGGGTGAAGCGGATCAGCTCAGGTGTAGGCAAGAGAGGGACGGGTAGGGGTTAAGGTAGGGACGCGTCGCAGATGCTCTGCAATCACTGAAACACTTGCGATCTGGCTATCAAGATCCATCGGCACCCGGTCTGGTAGAGGGATCATTTTCACTAGTGACAGTGATCCCGGCTTGCGGAAACCCTAGAGCGCATGGTTCCGTGTTCGACTATACCACTTGATCGAGACTCTGAGATATTGTAGATATTGATTTCTATGATTTTCCACAATCTGATTCTAGCAATAACGTGATACTCTATCTCTCAACAAATCTCTCTATGCCTTAAAATAATTTGTTTTAATTAATATTTCACTAACTCCTTTTTCTCTTTATGTCTTGTGCACTTTGCAACAAACAAAGTAACTCCACTTCTGGCCGTCCAAAAAGCCCACTGTTTTATTTGGCACAGATAAATATAGAACATTTGGATTAGGCTTAAATTTTAAACCTTTGGAGTAAGCTTATTTTTGTATGGATAAATTTTAAACCTTTGGAATAATATTTTATAGCTAAAAAATAGTTTGTATACTTATAGATGGGAGGCTATAGTTTTATGAAGGATAAATATAAAATGTTTGCAGTAGTTTTTTTTTATATCAAAATTGTTTGTGTATGTACACAGGGTAGCTTTAATATCTAGTGGTTGGTCATCGGTTTTAAACTTTCATGAAAGGAATTGGCAAATAGTCAAGTAGATATACAAATGTGATCAACTTGACTAGGATAGACAATCGACCATGGTCACCAGGGTTCAAAATTGAACCCGTCATAACACGTTAAGGACCCTCTAACATGTCCCAAGTATCATCCAATATTTACCCGTAAAAAAAAATGTGAGTTTTTTATTTTTATTTTGGCCCTTTTTCGGAAAATTCTAAACAAAATTCAAAATTTATTATGAAGGGTAGATTTTTAAAATCCCCTTCATACTAATTTGAGTTTCCACCATAATTGGGAACTCGGGTTCGTGTCAATCACGCATGTCATGAGTTAGACAATGTCGTCGTCACTACTTCTCTGCCACAGGTCCGCCTTTCCCTGATCAGTGCCACAGTCTACGATCCATCTCATGATGACAATGGATCCTTGGTATTGCAAGCATAGAAATTTCTCAAAGAAAGAAAGATGTGGAAACATCAAAACTTCTAAAGTAAGATATCAAACGAATACTCAAAAACAACCCAACAAATATCCACGGAGTTGAAAAAAAACATTAATCTTTGAATATGTAAATGTTGATTTAATATAAAATGGAATAAGTTGGAATGGATACACTATTTTAATGGACTGTAAAACACTTGACATGAAAAGATTGCTTTTATATAAAATATTGAATGTATAAACCATGTTTTGAAGGCAATCATCCAAGTGTAGAACATTGAATATGAAAGTATTAAATGTGATAAGATTAAAAGTGTTTTCAAAATCATCACCAATATAGCAAAAAACTTTTTACTCCACAATGGAGCATTCATCCAACTATACATACTCTTCCTACGTCAAATATGAAGATGGTAGTGGTTAGTGGTTAAAAATGTTGAAGGTAGATTGAATGTATAAACCATGTTTTGAAGGCAATATTCCAAGTATACAACATTGAATGTTTTGAAGGCAATAATCCAAGTGTAAAACATTGAATATGAAAGTATTAAATGTGACAAAATTAAAAGTGTTTTCAAAATCATCATCAATTACTTCACAATTGAGCATTTATCAAACCATACATCCTCTCTCTACGTCAGATATGAAGATGGTAGTGGTTAAAAATATTGAAGGTAGGAAATTGACTCCTTAATATGTAGACCGCTTACAACAAATTTAGAGATAATTTTAACATAAATATAACCAAATCAAGGTGTAGTTTGAAAGACAATTTCATTCAGCATAGCAATGAACAAGTTAACCACTAATCAAAGAAGAGATACAAGGGAGAGATGCAATGGATTGAAAATGAGTCAATTATAATGTGTTTCTCAAATTTTATAGCACAATAATTTAGATGAAAATTCCATAAAAATAATGGGTCAATCCTTCCAAAATTGTCAATCATGTTCAAGAGAGTGCTCCTAAACTACTTCCCTATCTAGCACAAACAAGTTATATAATGCCCCTTTCTACCTCTTGAGAGTGCTCCTAAACAACTTATGTATCTAGCACAAACAAGTTATTTAATGCACCTTTCTACCTCTTGAACCTCCCTACTGTCACGATATTCCTTTGGAGTGTGGAGTAAAATTCTAAAATCCCCAAAATTTTTACAAATATCATTTTCCATCTTTCGTGGAAAAGAGAATTAAGATTTAAGGACACACCCCTCATGACCTAAACAGGTATTAAGTTTTGAATCCTATCAACTGCATCCTGCAACAATATTCGCAAATGTGCAAAATGATGGATTTCTGTAAGTCAAATGGTATGTCAAAGACAACCGAGCTGAATTTCTACCGAGAGGGTATATCTTTTCTTTCATAGAAAACACTAACTGGCCTCGAAAATTTTTAATAACTGAAATAAGCAATTTATCTATGGTACTGGCACCCAACTTTCTTATGAGATCTCGACTAATTTTACCTTCCTGGAAAACCATAGAATATGTAAAGTTTGTTTAGTACGTGTCTTCAAAAATCAAATAGGCGTCCATTCTAATAGGAATATGGAAGGGGACAATTTACCTTGTAACTGGCGTACTGATGTTTGATGTTTCATTATGCCAACACTTGAAGAATACATGAATTTTTCAATAATAGAAAAAAGCTTTGGAAATGGAATCCAAACGAAACTAGGCATTAGTTCATTCCCTTGCATTCTAAGCTCTGGTTCCTTAATCAAAGTAGGACAAAGTTGTTGGTCACCATCCTATAAAAAACAAGTTCAGTAAATGCTTTTTTTTTAACGAATTTATTTGATGTTGCTATAATTGTTATATGTTTCAGGTAACGATTTCTTTACTACATATAGATTTGATTAGAAATGTAATATTTTATTTAACACTTTTAAAATGAAGTGTGAGCTTAATTTTTTGTTGTCAGATGAAATGTAATTTTTGGGGAAACTTTTGATCGTGGAAGGGCTACATGAACATATACCCTTCTCATTGAAATTAGGATCGACCCTTCAAATTTGATCATTGATGGTCACTGCATTGCCATCTGGAAGATCTAAGACGAACATAACCACATCTACTCACCGCTTGAAGTAAAGCAGGCCAATATCTATTTCTATGAGTTTTTTGGTTGGTACGTTATGCAATCGGGAACGATCTATAATTCGAGTCCTTATAGAAATGTCAAGTCACTTATAAATATTAATGGCATAGAAGTTCAATAATAATGACAGATAGTAAATAGTAGGACACTTGGTTGTTACAAAATATTTCTTATTTTTGTTTTGACAATTCTATTTATAATCACATAAAATTAGTCAAATCTAAGAGAATAACCAATAAATAAAATAATAGATAAATGATATTTTATATAATTAAAAAACATTATTTTTCCTAGTTGTAAAGTTCAACTTTAGAATTAAAATTATAAATTTACTAACTAATACAAAGTCAAACAATTTTGACTATATTTAACATAAAAAAAAGTCTTTTAAAAAACAAAAAGGCGGAAATCTAAGCAAGCTTCATTACGAAAGAAAAAATAAATTTTATAACTAAGCATGTTTGAAAAAATTTAGGGACTAAATCTTGACCACGAGCTAACTTTCCATGTTTTTTCTCAAAAAACAGATTGGCAGATTTTGCTTAAATTCTATAGAATATATATTTTTTACTTTAAAAATAGCCCATACTCTATAGAAATTATATAAATCCCCTACAAATTCAATTATTTTTACAAAAATATAGCCAACATTTTATAGTTTGTATATTAAGGACTAATAAAATTCACTAAAATTTCTAATTTTGAAATAAATTTTCATCTTTAAAATTATCTTTTGAAAATTGAAAATGTAATAGGTTAGATATTTTTTTTAAAGTTTTTATTCAAACACAAATTTAAAAATTATAATTAATATACATTTAAATTATAATATTATTTAATATAATAATATTAAATAAATTATGTAAATATTATTCAATATAATAAATTATGAAATAAATTATTAGTTTTAAAAGAAGATTATTAATGAATAATATTTATGAAAAATAAATCAAGTTAAATTATTTAAGTATTAAATATTTTATATAAAAAAACTTAATATATTATTTAGATAAGTACATGATGATGGTTTACCCATTACAATAATATATTTATTAAGAGCACAATATGTTATTTGTGGGAGAATAATCATCATTCCTCTCAACCACTGAAGCTAAACTTAATTGACTTGAATAAATAATCATATACACATGAAAATAATTTGATAGAATAATTTATGTACTTGGTAGCATATACTTTCGTTAACTTTTTCGATGTAAAAAAACAACAAAAATATGAGAAGCATGTATTGTTGATTTGAAATGGATCCAGACATAAGAGTGGATAAGACTCGGTATGTTCAAAACAAATTGACAATCGTAATGCATTATGTAAGCCATGTAAAACAATGCAAGTTCACATGGAATAAGCCAAATAACGCTATAATTAAAAAGTTAAAGAAAATAGTTAAAATGACAAGGAGAGAAGGTTAAAGAACAAGAAGTGAAGAGCCATGGTTGTGGCCTTCCCTTACTTCCTAGCTCCCCCTATTTCTTCACTCTCGCTCATACTCAAAGAGATTTTTCCAAGGAAGAGGATAGCATTGTAAAAACTTACATACTTGAAGAAGAAGAATATTGAGCTCCATTCGACTGGTTTTCTCAATTGTGTTCTAGGGTAAAAATCTTGTTTAATTTATTATTGTGTATTGTGGTTAAACTCGCCATTGTGTTGTATGGTAGCTTTGGTGGTTATTTTAATGGCTACTATGTATTTTATTTGAATGTATGTAGAATTAATCATTACATCTCTTTTATTACTATATGAGAGCTATATTGACAAGGAATATTGGTTTAATGGCATACCCATCTCAACAACCAGTTGATCTCCACCGTTGAGTGAGTTGGGCGAAGGGAAATCCATGGCACCTCTTTCTTGTTTCCACGAGACGCGACTGAGGAATAGGTAGAAATGTAATTCCACATAGGTATCCATGTTGTCGAAGCAAGTAGGATATAAGCCCCTTGATTATGGATTTGATGGTATCGGAGCAGTTGCATCGTTGACCGAGACACTGTGAACAAAAGATTGCATACTGCAACATGGGAAAAGCAAGCAGAGATAAGTTGGAAGATTTATGAGCCAACAATGTCGAGCTTCGAGAAGAGAACAAGAGATTAAAGGCGGAGGTTAAGATGTTTAACCATAGGATGGAAGAGATGGAGAAGCACGTGGAGACATATTCCCAATTGTTGCCATTACTCGAGAAGAATTTGAAACAAGGCCAAGACTCCCTCATAGCAGTCAGAACATATTGGGACAAACATAGAGCATAGCTTGTGTACCTTGGTGAGAAGGTCATCTAGATGGACAACTGGCAAGAGGATAGGTTTAGGAAGATAATGACGCAACTGCAACAAGATTTGGGAGAGAAGGAAACCTTCCATCGCTACTACATATGCTAGCACCATGACTGAGAACAACTTTGTAAGCTCACCTTCGGTAGACATCTCTCAAGAGAAGCTTGGTGAATTCGAGAAGCATACCATGGGTATTGACTCTAATCTTCTAACGAAAATGGGCTATGATGGACAAGGGATAGGCAAGAGGAGACAATGCATCTTGACCCCCATTGTAGCCACACCCTGGGCCAAGCATGAAGGCCTAGGCTTTGATGGTAGAAATGAAACTTCCATCACCACGAAGAAAATCGTTTTCATGAAGGAAAATGACATGCCATAGTTGGATTGCTCATTAGGAGAAGTAGCAGCAACAGTGGGTGAAGGTGTCATCTCACCAACACCTCAACCTTGTGGTAGATTGAAGGAGAGAAGCAACGAGGAGAGTTTGCAGACTCTTCCCACACCTGCACTTAGGGAAAGCAATAAACCAATCAGTGAGAGTGATCCAAACTTTATGAGTAGAATGAAATGAATATAGATCTATATTATGAACATAGAAATACAATGAACAATAACATAGATACAGTAAAACTTGGCTTCTATTCAATAAAGAAATATGTTGAAATTGTAAAATGCATACTGAAACAAGCTTGCTATAATGGTGGCGACTTATCTATGACAAGAGATGTGACAGTTGCACCCATTCGCTAGAAGATGAGTACAATGAGGCTCCAAATGACTTTTTACATAAAACATGAATGACAAAACCCTAGACATCCAAAAACCTAACCCTAGGAGATGAAACGCCAAAAGTCATGTGGGCCCCATTGCGGTAAGTTGGTACATCAACTTCCCGAGGTCGTAACTTTTGCATACAATCTCTGTTTTAGGCGCACGACAGCCCGTTGGAAAGGTCTATCCAAGGAATACACATTATTCCATCACACTCTAACTCTTTTTATAGTGCGATTGTGGCGGGCCGAAAATGTTGTTTAGGGCCTCAAAACGACCCCGAAAGTTTAGGACCCGAAAAGCTAGAAAAAAACTGCCCAAATGACATCTATATGTGAGTCAGTTGGAATAGGTGGGTGGCCACCGATATCCACCTGTCTCAATCCTCCCCCCTAAGAAAGCAATGTTCTCCATTGCATTGATTTCCCCCATCAGATGAGGAAATTTTTGTTGAATTTGGCACTGGGTGAGCGACTTGCCTTGGTGCAAGAGTTGCCCTACTTTGACAACACGATAAATTTCAAACTTTTGTTGGCGAGTGCCCTTGACCTATGTGTCCACGATCTGATCAGTGTATACTTGTTCCATGTAGTCGAGGTTGAGCTATGTCGATGTCAATTGTTTTGTTACCTTTGAGGTGTCCAATAATGGTGGAAAGTATGGCCTAAGGAGGTCTGCATTAAACACTGGGTGCAAGAAAAGGAAGGCGGGAATGTTGAGCTCAAAAGCATTGTCACCCACAACCTTGGTGATGGTATAAGGTCCATAGCAGAGTGGATGAAGCTTCTGATGTGGTCATGTAAGGCATTCTTTCTGCAAGTGCAACCAAATTTTATCTTTCACCTAAAACTTGTGTGGCACCTGTTGTTGATCATGGCGTTGCTTGTACTTGGCATTGGACTTCTGCAAAATATCCTGAACTTGTTGGTAGATGTGTTGGATCCACTCAATGAAATGGGTAGCCTTTTCGGCTTCGGTTTGAACATGGGACGAGTCTTCCTGTGTGGCCGCAAGGGGTAATGCAACATCCATGGGACCCAATGGTTGAAATCCCAACCCAACCTGAAAGGGGTTGTGGTTGGTTTAGCTATGTATGGCTCTATTGTAACTGTGTTGAACATAGGGAAGACTCTCATCCCATGTGTGGGGATGCTTGGAATTGTACAAGTGCAAGATATGTACGATCATCCGGTTGTTGACCTCGGTTTGGCCATCTGTTTAGGGGTGGAAAGCAATAGATTTGGTGAGTTTGATGTCCAACAATGACCATAGGCTCGACTTGAGTGGGATGAGGAACCGACTATCCGAATATGAGATGATGGTTTGTGGTATCCCAAAATGTACCCACACTCATTCGAAGAAGAGCTTGGTAATGGCCTCTAGTGTGATGCTCTTCTTGTAGGCGGTCATAATCACCATTTTAGAAAAATAATCAGCCACCACAAAAACACAGTCATTTCCTCGCTTGGTTAACGAAAGGCTTGACATGTAGTCCATCGAGATCGATTCCCAAGGCCTTTCATGAGTAGGCAGAGGGGTGTACATGCCTTGTTTCTTAATGGCCGGTTTTCCATTGACGTAGGTAGTGCATAACCCAATATACTTGCTGACATCTTGTCGAAGTTTCGACCAATAGAAATGTTGTTGCATCACTGCCACTGTCTTCTCTACGCCGAAGTGTCCTGTCATCATACTGTAGTGGGCTTCCCAAATTAGCTTTGCTCGCTCGCTTGATGGAACACAAAGATGGCCTAGATGGCACAACAACCCGTCCTGAAGATGGAAATCAATGGCAACTGTGTTTGCACCCAACATTTGACAGGTGGCGACGAAGTCAGGATCTCTCTCATAGAGTTGGGGCCATCTAAATGTCTTGTGGCCGTACAAGTTTAGCACCGTGGTGAGTGCTGCAACTAGAGGGCGGTTGAGGCAATCAACGACGCGATTGGTGCTTCCTGTGTTATACTTGATGTTGAGATGGAACTGCTACAAGTATGTGGACCACTTATGATTGCGGTCATTCTGCAATTTTCTCCGTGTTTGCATGAACTGCAACAACTTATGATCAATGTGGATGATTGTCTCCTTCCCGAGAATGTAATGCCTCCACTAGCGGCGGACTTGCACAATGGAGTTCATTTCTTTGTCGTAATTAGGGTACTTACATATGACATTTGATAGTGTCTCACTATGATAGGCAACGAGGTGTCCGTGTTGAGTGAGAACTGCACACAACATAGTCTTAAGCATATGTCTCAATCTCAATGGGCTGTTGCAAGTAGGGTAATGAGAGAACTGAGGCTGAGCACAAGTGTTGCTTCAAATCATCGAATGCTTGTTGTTGTGACAGGCCCCACATGAACTTTGCCTTACCACTGCCTCTAGTTACTTGGCTGAGGGCCCATGTAATAAGGGAGAATCCCAACATAAACATGTGATAAAAATTGGCAAGGCCTAAAAAGCTCTGAAGCTCAATGAGTGTGGTCGGGGGTGGCCAGTCACGAATGATATTGATCTTGGTTGGATCCACATGCACCCCATGCTCATCAACACTATAGCCTAGGTACTCGACCCTGTCCATACCGAAGAAGCAATTTTCCAAATTTGCATATAGTTTTTGTTGTCACAGAGTGTGCAAAACCTATTGAATATGCTGCAAATGTTCCACCAAATTCTTGTTGTAGATGAGGATGTCATCTAGATACACCACCACAAAACAATTGGTGAAAGTCCATAAGATATCGTCCATCATCCTCATGAAAGTTGTTGGGGCATTYGTCAAACCAAAGGGCATCACCAACCATTCAAAAATACCTTCTTTGGACTTGAAGGCAGTTTTCCATACATCTATCTGCTCTATTGGGACTTGTTGGTAGTCAGACTTCAGATCAATCTTACTGATGTATTTGGCCCCCTTTTGYTGGTTAAGGAGATCGTCGATTCAGGGAATCAGGTATTGGTTCTTGACTGTGATTTTGTTTAGGGCATGGTAATCGATGCAGAGTCRCCAAGTCCCGTCTTTCTTCTGCACAAGAAYGATTCAACTTCCACACGGTGATGAGATGGGTTGGATGTGCCCCTTTTGGAGCAGTTCTTGGATCTGAYGCTTGATCTCCTCATTTTTTAACAAAGAGCGGCAATAGACTGGCCCATAGGGTAGTGGTGCATCAAGGGTTAGATCGATTGAATGCTTGACCTAACAGTGTAGAGGTACCCCAGTGGGTGAGGAGAAGATGTCTTTTTATTCTTCCATGACCTTATCCACTTTCTTCTACTGCGTGGAGAGATCGATCGCTACAACCTTCTGGTCACTTTGAGAGTGAATCACAAAGAAGACAAAGTTCTTGGTCTGAGAGATGACATTCTCGCATTGCTTGGCAGAAATCAAGGAAATGGTAGTAGGTGGGACTCACTCGGGTATCCTATACAATTTCATGTCTAAAGTAATAATAACACTGCAAGGCCTAAACTCATATACAACATGATGTTTCTATAAATAAGGTTGGCCCAAAAGAACATCACAAACTTGAAGGGGAGCAACATCACACAATACCTCATCTTTGAAGGGCTTGATGTCGTAGAATAGGCAACAATGTTGGCTGATGCGAAGATCACTTCTTTAGTGGAGCCATCCAATGGCGTGTGGTTATGGGTGCAATGTTGTCAGCAGGGCCAACCACTTGATGACCTACATTGATATGAGGTTCTTGGCTACCACTATCAACAATGAAGTGCATCGGAGTACCCTTCACCGACATCTGTGAATGAGAGAGGCGCTCGCCTTCCTTTGGCTCATCAGGTTCACCGGGCTGGATCTTGGTGGTAGCAATGGTGGCACTCGGTTTTGTATCAATAATTTGTCTTCCCTTTTCTGGTTCTGACTCTAAGTTGGAACCCGTATATGATTTAGAGGCTTTCACCTTAGCCACCAATGACTGCTTTGAGCAGTAATCAACAGTGTTATGCCAGGGGCTCTTATGGAAGTTGCACCACTTCCCAGTGTCTTTCTTCATCTTTTTTTTGTCCTTCGTTGTTTGTGGCTTAGACTGGTTGTAATAAGGTTGTCCATCTTTGATCTACCCTTTGTTTTGCGGGTTGGGGATGCCCTTGCCCTGCTTTTGATGTGAGGGGTTCCCCAACCAAAATTTCCATGTCTTTCTGTTTAAGCTTCTACTTGATTTTGATGACATATCGGTAGGCCACGCCTAAGGATGAGATGTCCATAAACTCCATTTCTGTCTGAATGTATCTATGCAGATCATTGTGGTACTTGAGCACCATATGTTGCTCAGAATATTTGATACCCAGCTTGGTGCGCAAGGTATGGAAGATATTTCTGAACTCTGGAACTGTTTGGTCCATTTCATGCCGCAGTGTGGTCCATCTTGTATACAGGTCATCATAACTTCCAACAAGATAGTATTGTTCCTTAATAACATCCTCGAAGGACTCCCAGGTGAGTGAGACTGTAAATAATGAGGGTTCCTCTGTTGATTTTTTCTCACATAAAGTCTCCCACCAATCTTTGACATGGGGGACGACTTTGAGGAACGTAAATGTAATATTTTCTCTATTGGAAAAATTATGGACAAAAAAATACCCTTCTAGCAGATTCAACCATTTGTCTACAACATTTGCATCTATATGACCTTCAAATATGGGAATATCAAAGTTGATCTGTACATTGAAGGGGGCGGTGCCTCCGTTCAAGGAAGATGTGTCGCCTCTTGGTAGTCGTCGAAGTATTTGCGCAAAACTATCGATTATCTAGTTCCTCTATTGCATGAGGGATTCCTCGAGAAACAATTTGAAAGGATCTCATGTCCCATCGTATTTATTTTCTTTCGCCATGGAAGGTTGCTTGGGCTTGCGAGAGGTTTTTTCCTCAAGAGAAACAAGCTCGAGACCCAACTCTTTGTACCCTGACCTCGTCGGGGACATGCACAAAGAACGACAAGGAGCAGACCCCTCTGATACCATTGATCTAGATTTTATGAGTAGAATGAAATGAATACAGATATTTATTATGAACACAGAGATATAATGTAAAATAATAGAGATACAATAAAACTTGGCTTCTATTCAATAAAGAAATATGATGAAACTATAAAATGCACAATGAAACAAGCTTGCTAGAATGGTGGCGGCTTATCTCTAAGAAGAGACGCGACGACTGCACTCATTCAAGAGAAGATGAGTACAATGAGGCTCCAAAGGTATTTTTACATCAAACATGAATGCCAAAACCCTAGACATCCAAAAACCTAACCCTAGGAGATGAAGCGCCAAAAGTCATGTGGGCCCTGTTGGGGTAAGTTGGTACATCAACTTCTCGAGGTCATAACTTTTGCATACGATCTTCATTTTAGGCGCACGATGGCCTGTTGGAAAGGTGTGTATGAGGACTACACATTATTTTGTCACACTGTGACATTTTGCACAGTGTTATTGTGGCGGGCCCAAAAAACGTTGTTTAGGGCCTCAAAACGTACCTGGAAGTTTAGGATCCGAAAAGCTAGAAAAAAAATACCACGATGAAAACTGAAACTTTCAAGATGACTTCTATATGTGAGCCAATTGGAATAGGTGGGTAGCCATCGATATTCACCTGGATCAGAGAGAAAGAAGAAGAAGACCAAGGGGTCTATGTCAAACAAGAAATTTCTTGTGTGTCATTGTTGCAAGAAGAGAGGCCATGCCATAGATAGTTGTTGGTATGCATATGCATGTTCCTTTTGTGAAAAGAAAGGCCATTGTGAGGTAGCTTGCTGGGAGAAGAAAACCATGTTCTACATGCCTAATTGTTCATAAAAGTTGAATGGAAAGAAGGCTACTCCAATCCAATAACATACATAGAGGCACGTAGAGAGGAGGAGTATGACAAGGCAATCATTGTAGCAGCCATGTGAACTTTTTCCATCACTGCAAGTTGAGTGGACATTGGGAAACAAAGTGTTGGCAACTTCACCTAGAACTTCACCCTATACACTGCATAACCAGGAAAAGAGTGTGGAGAGTGAATATCACAGGAGGTGAAGAGTCGCCTACATCTCCACTTCAAGGAGAAGATATCATTCAAGGGGAGATAACAACACCAGAGGTATGCATCACTATTAAAGAGGACAACTGGTGGATGCTAGCCACTAGGGAAAAACCATTCCAATTGATACCTACAATTTTCTAACAAAAGTTTTCCTTCCTAGAGATTTTCCAGAGATTGATGAATGGGGTCAATGACCTTGGAGGGAGGAGTTATTGAGAACTCCATGATGTGCCTTGCAAGCATGTACATGCACTAGAGAGTTGTTTCCATGTCATGAAGCAACTAGTCCTAGCCGAGGAATGCAACCAAACTTGAGGAGATGTTGTGTGATAGTAGCATGCTAGGGTCACCCTGAACAGAGCGACATTCAACTTAGCTTCATTGGTAGTTGAGATGGACTGTCTCCAGGTCAAAGAGGGAGATGGGAATGAGCGTTAAGTCTAGAGTTTGGAATGAGTGTTGAGTATAGAGTTCGAATTCAGAGATTGTTCAAAGTTGAGACCCGGTGAGAAGATTGTTACACCATGAGAACAAGTGGGCCAATACTAGAGCTAGAGCCATAGCCAAGGACTAGAGCCAGTAGCCAAGGCCATGAGCCAGAGCTAGAGTTGAAGCTAGGAGCCAGCGTCAGAGCCACGTTCTAGAGAAGCAGACAAAATTGATCCAAATTGGTTTCTGTAATGTCCCCGCTTTTGGACATTATCACATTACGGAGTGTTATGCTTACCAGAGTAGCCAGATATGGGTGACAGAGAGTTCCGGAGATATTGAGGGGTTTTATTGGGCCCAACTTGCATCGTTCATCATATTTCATCATTAGGATCCATTCTGCACAACTTCGCTTTGGTTTCGTTGCATTCCGACAATTTCCGTAATTTTGAGTTATTATGGGTTATATTTTAATTAAATTCACTACGAAGGTCATATTGGGCATATTACTTGGAGAAACCTCTTAGTGTAATAGCTCATCGGAATCGAGAGGAAGAGAACTATAGGATAAAATGATGAGAAGTGACTTTCAATGGCCGGAGAAGCCATAAGGATGGATACATCACTTTTTAGAGGTAAACTGCTTAATTAATTAATTAAGTGATTTAATTAAGGAATAATAAAATAAAGTCAAAGTCACTTGGAGATAAAAGGTGAACGACGGGTATAAAAGAGAAATAGGGGCCTCTATTCTTTGATCATGTTGTTTATCATTTTGATGTATGGCTTCTTGCTAGAGATCCCATGCACTTGGGGGTTTTGAGGGTTTTGATTGAACGAACCCTAGAGATCATCTCAGTGGTGAAATATTCCACCCAACTTGATCCAAGCTTGGTCAAGGAGGTGAAATATTCCTCCCTCACCATTATACATCAATTTTATTCAGTTCCAGGAGAATTTGTGGAGGCATGGCGTATTGTTGGAGGGTTTCTGCAGAGTTAGGGCACACCCATCTTGAGAGAGTAGTTTGATTTGCTCAGAGGTGATCAGATTCTCAGTAGATCTCACTCCAAGGTTGTTAGCCATCACTATAGAACCTTTACAGTGGTGTTTGAGTGGATTCATCAGGCCATTCATCTTATCACTCAGGAGGGCACATTGTTCCTTATAGATCTTGTGTTCTGGAGGGGAATGCCTTTCCCAATCGACTGGAGCTTTGGCATTAGGGTTTCCTAACACCCGATCTACCTTTTGGAAGTTGGTTTCAAGGGTTTGACAACTATATTATTAGCTTGCTACAAAGCTAGGAGGGTGCATCTGTTCTTAGATGCATTGTTGTTTGGGGGTCTTCCAGTTGAGCTACAACTTATAGATTACTCATATCCTCTAGCCATCACCAGATCTATCTTCTCACAGAGTTTTGTAGAGGTTTGAGGCCATTAGAGAGGAGACCGTACTTTCCTTGGACCATTCCAGTTAGGAAGTGCGCATTGTGAGAGAGAGGGCATCACATACATCAGATGGTATCCATTGGATTGTAGTGTTATTTGGTATTCAACTTGGAGAAGCTTTTGGAAGCCTAGATCTTCATATCTATCTTCTATCTTGGAGGCATCAACAATCACACACTCTACTTTATTATATGTATTCCAGATCTTCTCCATCTTTGTAGGAGGAAAACTATTATTATAAATAAATCAGATCCGAGGTATGTGTGGTTATTTCTTGTGCTATTTGTCTTTCATCTTGTTGAGTACATTCCATTGTTACATTTCTAACATTTACTTGTTGCAAACACACAAAGAACCATCATTATAAACCCCAGCGCAACCTAAGAGACTAAAATCAACAAAGTGTTTGAGAAAACGCTACAACCAGAAAACACATAAAACACAATAAAAAAACAATGTTCCAATAAGATATGGGTGGGAACATTATAGTGGCATAAAAGCAAAGATTCCTCCCAACCTGAGGGGTCTTCCATAAGGAGAGATAGATTTTTTGGACTTTGCTAGAGATATTGTATATTGTGAAAGAGAATATTACACCTTTAGTGAGATATTGAGGGCTCAAGCAACATTCCAACAATTTTTATCCTTAAAAAATCCTAGGTGGAGCAAAGATGAGGTCACACATTGGGTCAGCATAGCAAAAGAAAATAGAAATAGAGCCAAAACAGTCAAGGAGGTAGATACATCACTACTAACTAATAGAGGGAAGGAAGCACAAATTGATCCTACACCCATTAGGAGTAGGGAACTTTGCTACAGTTGCAAAGAGCCTTGGGAGCCATACCACAGATGCAGGGGTAAAGGGAAGGTGCACATTGTTGGAGTGCACTATGACAATGAGGATGAGGAGAGACATGCAAAGGCAACCATATATTCCTATTTGGAGCAGTCCGATGAGGCTAGTGATTCTTGCGCATATGAGGGGTAGTTGGATGGACATGATGATAACACATGTTCTTTATCTTCCACATTAGGCAATGTTGAGGCTTCAACACTTCAACACACTAGTGACATGTGTGAGGATGCATATGTGTTAGCACTTAGACATGATGAGATTAGGAGATTGGATGACCTACCCTTGGATGTAGACATGGCTTCTAGGAAGTCATGCATGGAGGATGATGAGCTTTCAATGATGATAGTGACACATTTTTCATCTTCCGAGACACCTATGATAGCCATGACACATGAGGATATCATTAACATTTTTGATATGGTGGAGGAGCCTTGTGTGAGGATTGTACACCAGGGACATGTGGACCTGTAGACCCAAAAGGAGAGACATGACTCATGGACAATTGACCTTACAAATACCTATCAATATGAGGAGAGTGAGTCACCTATTTTGGATATTCCATCGTTTGATCAGGTTGTGGAGACTGACAGTGTGATGTGATACTCACTTCCAGGATCGTTCTACAGTGATGAGGATGCACTCCTTATTGGTCGAGATGACCACATCTCATGTATAGACACATATGTATGGGATCCAGGTGCAGATGAAATTAACAGAGTGAGCACACAGGAGGGTACAACTACCCATACATGATACAATGCGATTCAGATGGAGGTAGGAGTTGGTAATGGAGTGCATTGGCATACATGAGGACTCAGTAGCACTGAGAACATGGGAGAATTCAATGCCTAGGGATTCCATTGTTGAAATTAGTCGTGGGAGGCATGAGGTAGCACCTCGGCAGGATATTGATCATCAATCACAACACTTGGCAGGTTAGTTGAGAGTTAGCGAGGACATGATCATGGAAACCACTAGACGCATTGATGACACACATGCATTGGTGGCAAATTATTGTTTGATGCAGGCACGCTCGCAAGCACGTCCGCTCACAGGATCTTCCCTTTTCCACAGCCCGAAGAACTCTAATGTCCTTCTATTTCCCTATCGGGAAGTCTGCACCCACAGAATTCTTCGCGCGATCCCCTCTCTTTACTTATCAGGGGATTGGGCTTCGCGACTTCGCAAGGCCAGTGGTCGAGCGTAGGACTCTCGAATCCCCGAATCCTGATTCAAGTCAACGTTGACCTTTTCCTTTACCCTGTCGGAACTTTTCTTATCGTGGTTTCGACACTCGCGATGTCGAGTAACTCGATTCTCTGACTCCCGAGTCTCGATACGTAGAAACTCCGATGCGCTTGCAAGTTGACTTTTCAACGGTCCCTTCACTCCATCGACATTTCGGAGTTCGCAAGATCGTGAATCCTAATGCATATGTTTCGGCCCTGCAATTTCCTCGATCTCTCGAATGCCGATTTTCCGAACCCCGATGCCTCAATATCCCGATGCCTTCTCGGGGTTTTCCCTCTGCTCATGAGGATTTAAATCTTGTGCAACTCCTGTCAAATCGGACGATTGACGGGTAACTGGGTGATGATCCGACGGCTCACGATCCTTGGAACTTGAATTCCGAACGCAGTCGCAACCTCCACACTTCTTTACCAGATCAGACGGCTGGCAGGATTTCATAAATCCTCTCCACAAGATCCTGGCTGTCTGTCTTTTCCCTCCTTGATACTTTCACGAAGTGAACTAAGGACTCCTTCCCAGACTTAATCAACTGTGACACAAAACTCTGATGCCTTGAGTCACTCGATATGCACCAACTCCTTATGCTACCTTCAATAGCTTCAAAGACTTTATCCCTCCTGAGCTTTTTCACGACTCTAAGTCTCAGAGAAGATTCTTGCACGCACTCCTTGCGGCAACTCTCAGACACTTCCAAATGTTGAATACCTTCGACTACGTGCACTCCCACAACAACAGTCTCTCACACCTTACTCAGGTTTGAAACCCTGAGACTTTTCTTCGCCTGCGCACTCCTTGCACGGCTCCTATACCCAATTGCACTTCTGCGGAGATGAGAACAAATGCTACCTATCTGAACCCTCTGTCAATGCACTCCTTGCAGACACTTCAACTACACCCCTTGCAGGAATTCTTGCTCAGATAGAGAAACAATTGAAACTCGTTCCCTCTTCTTTCTAGACTTCACTTAGAACATGAAATCATATACACAACATATCAAAGCAAATGTATAACAGGAAGTAAACATTCATGAGCATAACCATCGATACATAGAGAACAACACAAACCATGAATTTGAATCAAAGCTTTCTATTAATCCAAATATCTGTACATGGATGTTATTACACAGTTCTTTGTTTGCTCTTGCTCTTCCTTCTTCAAAATTATGTAGGGTGTCTATATCCCATTTCCCTCTTGCTCTCTCAAACAGTCCAATCTAGAATTAAATTCTATCTACCTGCATTAACTACTATAAATGCCTCCTACCTACTAAGGATGAGAGCGTATGGCTCAAGGCCCGATTACATTTACAAGTGCGCTTCATCTTAATGGCTTCATTTAAGATGGCACATCAATTCAAGGGATCTTCAAAATTTGTGCTTGCGCTTGTTCAGCTGTCCATTGTCTTCCGCGCTGGCTCGCTTGACGTGGGAGATGCTCCTGCATGATACTCCCTCGTTTGAAAACTTTCATGGGCTCCTGTCCATAATCTCTTGCACGGTATGTCCACGCTTCTGTATCTCTGCTTCAGTCTCCCAGATGGCATCTTCAACTGGATGGCCCTTCCACTTGACCAAATATTCGAAGTATTCCTTCCTTCTGGTCTTCTTGCCAATTCTTTTGTCTAGTATGCTTTCCATTTGTGGCTTCTCTGCAACGGGCATATGCTTTTTCCACTGAACCTTTGACTGTTCATCACTTGTTCCTGCTTCCTCAACTTTGTATGGGTACAAATCTGAGATATTGAATATCGAAGAAATTCCGATTCCATCGGGTAATTCAGTCTCATAATCATTTGCCCCAAATTTATTCAAGACCCTACATGGTCCGATTTTTTTCATCTTCAACTTATTATATGTTCCTCTCGGGAACCTTTCTTTTCTCAAGTGTGCCAGAACCAAATCACCAACCTCAAATTGAAGTTGTCTCTTGTGCTGATTGGCTATGTGTTTATATTCCTGGCTTGAATTCTGCAATCGCTCCTTCACCTGGCTGTGAAGTTCTTTCATCGCTTCTGCGAATTCTTCTACACTAGCGCTCCTAATTGCAGTCTGTTCTGACTCTCTCAGTTTAGAAATTCCCCTTGACTACATGCCATAGACAACTTGAAATGGACTCTGCTCTGTGCTCCTGTTAACAGAGTCATTATAAGCAAACTCTGCCTGTGGTAATATATTATCCCACTGGCTGTGGTGTTCTGTCACCAAGCTTCTCAGCAAGTCTCCCAGACTCCTGTTTACTACCTCTGTTTGTCCATCTATTTGAGGATGATAAGCTGAACTAAATGCCAAGTTAGTTCCCAGCTTCTTCCATAAGGTCCTCCAAAAATTCCCTATGAACTTTGTGTCTCGATCCGAAATAATACTCCTTGGCAACCCATGAAGTCGAATGATCTCTTTGAAAAACAAGTTTGCAATGTGAGTTGCGTCACTGGTCTTCTGGCATGGAATGAAATGTGCCATTTTGGAAAATCTATCCACCACCATAAAGATTGAATCATAACCTCTTTGTGTTCTTGGCAATCCCAATACGAAATCCATGCTAATCGCATCCCACGACCTCTCTGGTATGGGCAATGGTTGATAGAACCCCGCATTCTGCTTTCTTCCCTTCGAATGCTAGCAAATTCTGCATCTGTCCATGAATCTCTTGACATTTTCTCACATTCCCGGCCAAAAATATGACTCGTTCAATTTTGCGAACGTTTTGTCGTGACCAAAGTGCCCTGCTAATCCTCCACTGTGTTTCTCCTTTAACAAATTCTCCCTCATGGAGCATTTCAGAATACACAGTTGATTTCCCTTAAACAACAATCCTTCCTGGATCATGTACTCGGTCCACTGGCTTCTATCTCTGAGAACTGGATTCTCAGCTGCTTCATACGCCTCCTTGAAATCCTGATCTTCGGCGTACATGTCCCTGAGATCATCAAAACCCAACGTTTTGACTTTCAACTCCTGCAGCAACAAACATTTCCTGCTCAAAGCATCAACCACTTTGTTAGCAGTACCAGAAATATGTGTTATCACAAATGTGAAATTCTGCATATACTCAACCCATTTGACATGTTTCTGATTCAACTTCTCCTGTTGAGTCACAAACTGCAGTGCATGATTGTCACTGTATAAAACAAACTCTTTCGGGATCAAGTAATGCCTCCATTTCTTTAATGTCTGTATGACAACATAGAACTCCTTGTCATAAGTGGAGTACTTCACTTTCACTTCATTCAGCTTCTCACTGAAGTATGCTATCGGCCTGTCTTCTTGACTTAAGACTGCCCCGATTGCAAATCCGCTTGCATCGCATTTCACCTGAAATGTCTTTTGGAAATCCGGCAACACCAAAACTGGTTGTTCTGTGATCTTCCTTTTCAGCAGATTAAAACTCTTCTTAGCCTCTTCAGTCCAGTGAAAAGATTTGTGTCTTTTCTTCATTGTATCCATCATCGCTGTGCTAATTCCACTGAAATTCCTGATGAATTTTCGGTAGAAACTAGCCAATCCATGAAAACTTCTCACCTCAAAGATATTCTTCGGTGATGGCCAATTCTTGATCACTTCCACCTTATCTGGATCCATTCTCAACTCATTTGCAGAAATAAAAAACCCCAAGTAAATGAGCTCTATCTTCATGAATGAGGATTTCTTCATGTTTATCAACAACTTCTCCTGCTGTAATTTCCGCATCACTGTAGCCAAATGTTTCAGATGCTCCATTGTTGTTTTACTGAAAACCAGTATGTCATCCAAATACACAATGACAAATTTCCCGATGAACTCTTTCAGGACTTCGTTCATCAACCTCATGAAGGTACTTGGTGCATTTGTTAAGCCAAACGGCATAACAAGCCATTCATACAAACCCTCATTTGTCTTGAATGTTGTCTTCCATTCATCACCTTCCCTCATGCGGATTTGGTGATAACCGATTTTCAAATCAACCTTTGAAAAGTATTTTGCTCCACTTAAACAATCCATCAGATCATCCATCCTTGGCAATGGAAATCTGTACCTAATGGTTATCTTGTTAATCGCCCTCGAGTCAGTACACATCCTCCAGCCTCCGTCTTTCTTCAGACTGAGTACTGTCGGAACAACACATGGACTCAAGCTTTCTCTGACTAATCCTTTGTCCAACAAATCCTAGACTTGCCTCTTAACCTCTTCATTCTCCTGTGGCGTCAATCTGTATGCGGCTTTGTTTGGCAAAATGGCTCTTGGTATGAGATCAATGTGATGACTCACACTCCTGATTGGTGGCAACGAACGAGGTAATTCGTCCACTACAATGTCAGCGAACCCTTCCAACAGTTCCTGAACCTCCTCTGGTAAATTATCCACTCTTGTGCTAGTCAGAACAATCCTCGGCTTCCTGACCACAATGAACTGTGGATCCTCCTTCTTCTTAACCTCTGTAAGAAGTTCCTTCCCACTCATGAGAAGTACTGTGTTGCTTACTTCCGACTTCACCTCCTTATCTTTTATTGGAAGCAACATGTGTGTCCTCCCATTCTTCTCCAGGGTGTATGTGTTCATTCGCCCATCATGAATCACATTTCTGTCATATGGCCATGGTCTACCCAACAATAGATGACAAACATCCGTAGGAATGACATCACATAATATCTTATCGTTATATCCTCCTATTTTAAATTCAACTAAACACTGTTTAGTGACATTTACCTGATGTCCTTTTTGTAGCCACAAAACTTTATATGGACTTGGATGATCATTCGTCTCTAGCTCCAGCTTCTCTACCATCTCGGTTGAAATGAGATTGTCCGTGCTATTGCTGTCCACAATGACCTTGCATACCCTATCCTTGGTCTTACAAGCAGTCCTAAAAAGTCTGGTCCTTTGGACTGAACTTTCCACCTCTTTCTCTGGTGTCAAAAGGACTTTTCGCATCACCAACGATCTTCCACCTTCAACGTCTTCTGCCTCAACATCTCGCCTCTGTGCCTCGGCGATGTGAGTTTCTCCAGTTTCTTTCTTTTTCTCTGGACACTCATAAGACTTGTGCCCATTTTTTCCACACGTGAAGCATGTGATTACTCCACCTCTCCCTCTTCCTCTACCTCTAGTACGAGGAAAAGTGTTGTTGTCAGCATAATCTCCACTTTGCTCAGTATGATGCCTTCGTTGTTCAACATATGGTCCTCTCTGTGAGGTTCCACCTCCTTCTATTTTTTTTTATTTAGGCTCAGACCCGAACTTCCAGTCCTCCTTGGGCTTCTGATACTTATCCTGGGCAACTGACTTGCCTCTGGGCTGACTTCTGCCTCAGCCCCTCTGACTCTTCTTTGGCTCAGCTTCTCCTCAGCTTTCAGAGCCATCTGATAAGCATCTTCCACCGTCCAGATGGTTACCATACTCATCTCATCCTGAATTTCGTATCTCAGGCCATTCATATACCTAGCTACTTTTTCGTCATTGCTTTAACGATGACCTGCCCTGATATTCAACCTGTAAAATTCTTCAGTATATTCCTTCACTGACATCAGCTTCTGTCTCAGGTTCTGTGTCCTCCTGAACAGAGTAATTTGGTAATCCATGGGAATGAATTTCGCCTTCATCTTTGCAATCATCCTGTCCTAGCTCTTAATTTTCTGCTTGCCTTGGTAACGCCTATCCGCTTGTAGTTCATCCCACCACAAGGCTGCATGTCCTTTTAATTTCGTGACGACATGCTTGACCTTCTTGTCCTCTTCGACATCTTCATAGTCAAAGTAGGTGTCCAGAGCTCTAATCCAGTCTAGAAGTTCTTCTACATCTAGATTTCCCTCATAAACTAGAATGTCCATCTTCGCCTTTGCACCCATCCTTGCAACAACTTTTAGCAAGTGCTCATTGGCTGCATCTTCTGCTGTGACTTCTTCTTCTCCATGTCCAACATCATCTTCATTTTCGGACTCACTCATATCTCCTACATCAGCTGTGCACCTTTGTCTTATCTCCATGTCCACAAGTCTGGCGCGTAGGTTATGCAGATCTCTTTCTACTTCTGGATTCTGCACCCATCTACCCCTTCCTCTGGACATTTCCCTTTCCTCCTCTGGATCGGGTGATTGTCTATCTCTTCTTCTTGGCGGCATTGTGAATCTTCCTTTTTCCTGCTACAGAAAGCAAAGAAGCTTTTCTCAGCTCTGATACCACTTGATGCAGTCGTGCTCGCAAGCATGTCCGCTCACATGATCTTCCCTTTTCCACGGCCCGAAGAACTCTAATGTCCTTCTATTTCCCTATCGAGAAGTCTACACCCACATAACTCTTCACGCGATCCCCTCTCTTTACTTATTGGGGGATCGGGCTTCACGACTTCGCGAGGTCAGTGGTTGAGCGTAGGACTCTCGAATCCATGAATCCCGATTCAAGTCAACGCTGACCTTTTCCTTTACCCTGTCGAAACTTTTCTTATCGCGGTTTCGGCACTCACGATGTCGAGCAACTCGGTTCTTTGATTCCCGAGTCCATACGTAGAAACTCTGTTGCACTAGCGAGTTGAATTTTCAATGGTCCCTTCACTCCATTGGCATTTCGGAGTTCGCAAGATCGCGAATCCTAATGCATATGTTTCGGCCCTCCGATTTCCCCAATCTCTCGAATGCCGATTTTCCGAACCCCGATGCCTTCTCGAGGTTTTCCCTCTGCTCACGAGGATTTAAATCCTGTGCAAGTCCTGTCAAATTGGACGGTTGATGGGTAACTGGGTGATGATCCGACGGCTCACGATCCTTGGAACTTGAACTTCGAACGCAGCCGTAACCTCCCCACTTCTTTACCAGATCAGACGGTTGGTAGGATTTCGCAAATCCTCTCCACAAGATCTTGGTCGTCTGTCTTTTCCCTCATTGATACTTTCACGAAGTGAACTAAGGACTCCTTATCGGACTTAATCAACTGTGACACAAAACTCCGACGCCTTGAGTCACTCGATATGCACCAACTCCTTATGCTACCTTCAATAGCTTCAAAGACTTTATCCCTCCTGAGCTTTTTCACGACTTTGAGTCTCAGAGAAGATTCTTGCACGCACTCCTTGCGGCAACTCTTAGACACTTCCAAATGATGAATACCTTCGACTCCACGCACTCCCACAACAACAGTCTCTCACACCTTACTCTGGTTTGAAATCCTGAGACTTTTCTTCGCTTGCGCACTCCTTGCACGACTCCTGTACCCAACTGCACTTCTGCGGAGATGAGAACAAATGCTACCTATATGAACCCTCTGTCAACGCACTCCTTGCAGACACTTCGACTGCACCCCTTGCAGGAATTCTTGCTCAGATAGAGAAATAATTGAAACTCATTCCCTCTTCTTTCCAGACTTCACTTAGAACATGAAATCATATACACAACATATCAAAGCAAATGTATAACATGAAGCAAACATTCATGAGCATAACATCAATACATAGAGAACAACACAAACCATGAATTTGACTCAAATCTTTCTATTAATCCAAATATCTGTACATGGGTGTTCTTACACAGTTCTCTATTTGCTCTTGCTCTTCCTTCTAAAGAATTATGTTACAATGCACAATGAGGGTGTCTATATCCTGTTTCCCTCTTGCTCTCTCAAACAGTCCAATCTAGAATTAAATTCTATCTACCTGCATTAACTACTATAAATGCCTCCTACCTACTAAGGACGAGAGCGTATGGCTCAAGGCCCGATTACATTTGCAAGTGCGCTTCATCTTAATGGCTTCATTTAATATGGTGCATCAATTCAAGGGATTTTCAAAATTTGTGTTGGCGCTTGTCCAACTGTCCATTGTCTTCCGCGTTGGCTCCCTTGATGTGGGAGATGCTCCTGCATCATTGTTGGAGGGAATCGATGGCACATGATAGTTCAGATGAGGGATTTTCCATGGATGACTTTCATACTCTCAGGGAGAGAGTGACTATGATGAGGGACGACTACCAGTAGTTGTTGATGGAAAAAGATTACCTATTGGAGGTTGGCGAGATGTATCACATGGCCCTGAGGAAGCAGGAGTTGGAGGTGGACCGAATCACTCATGAGTTGGTGAGCACATGAGGATTGTTGGAAGGCACATAGACAACCCTTCAAGAATCAAAGTCCAGATTAGAGGATCTCCTTGAGGAGACTAGTCAGAGATACACTATATCTATCTCGACAGAGAGTCAGATATACCCATCAGTTACATTGCTGGAGGATGTCTAGGTGCACAGGGGCCACCATTCATGGGTAGTTCTGAGACAGTTGGTCATACACATACACATGGGGATTCCAGAGCCAAGGGCAGTTACGAGGACACTTTCATTTGTGTTCCAGAATTGGTTGATATGCACACAAAGGTGGATCTGGTAGTACACCTTAGACATATGATGACAACAGATAGTCCGCAGGAGCATGCAAAGGTGTATAATGGGATTTAGGGGACATATTGGATTGCAGTTAGGAGACACACTTAGTGAATCATGGATATTCCTCTCCCTTGCAACAACACATAGTTCTGGGAAATCACCTTCATAGTGGCAATAGTTGCATGAGGGATGATGGTTGGAGCGTGATTGACCAAAATTTTGTGGATTACCTCTCGTTGTACCCAATGGTTGGGGTTCAGTGATGAGTACATGCAATTATTTACCATGGGTGACAGTGGATGAACTTTTGCTCGAATCCTTGGGATTGACCAAAGCATATGACACTTTCTAGTCCTACAGTCGTTTGAAGATATGTCGGTTAGCCTTTCCCGATACTTTCATCATTGACAATAGTGTCGGGGGACATAGACATGGGCAGGGGACATGGAGAGTTGGTGGGTCAAGACTGCTTGACATGAGTGTCTTTATTACAGACAACAACATAGGAGTGGATTACCAGAGACAAACAATCGAGGCCTTGGGTGTGATAGAGAGTATCTTAGGCCATGAGACAGAGGATATTTCAAAGGTTGTTAGAGATGCAGGTTCTCATTGGGATGAGGATGGAGGGCTTCTGACAGTTATCAGTAGAGCACATCAACAATTAGCAGGGATTGGAAGTGATGAACTTCTGAATTTTCCATGGGACCCGAGAGTCCATTTGGTCAGTAGTTTGCTTCATCTTATGAGGGTCCGTGTTGTGCCAGCAAGAAATAGACTTCACTCTTGGATTACTTTGAGAGGGCTTGTTTGGTTCTGTTCTATGAGGCGAGACAAGTTCTCCCTATTGATACTTGTGATTGAGTTGTTCGATGGATGGGCAGATTTTGGTTCCATAGGGATACCTTTACATGTTCAACTTTTTGATAGCATGCTCCATCATCACAGGTTTAGCATGAGGATCCAGGAGTGTGGTATACAATATGTATACTTTGAGAAGACAGTCATGATCAGAGTAGTGTAGTGCCAACGTGATGGTCCATGTCAGGGACTAGCATGGGACCCAGGGATTGCAGGACTGGGCATTTCATTGACTGACATAGGCGAGTGGATCTTTACGGGGGAAAATGAATTTGATTTTCCATTGAGCTTCAGTTTTGGGGGGAACACGTCACTTGTTAGTGATTCATTGATGTTTGGTAGTACCTCACTATGGTAGCAACGCGTTCAGTCGGTGGAGGCTGTGTTGGGTTTGGTATGGTCTTGGAGGTCAAAATCATTTAGGGTGGAGACCGTGTGTTATTTGTAAGAGAATCCTAGTGTTGATATGTTACAGGGATATACTTCATAGGGAATTACAGTTCACATATTGATATGGGATTGAGGGATTGGAGTGCTTGGTAGTTCAGTGTTTGATGTAGTTGAGTTTTGAGTAAGGTAGTTGCTTGGGAAGATGACTGAGATTCTATGGCCATTAATCATTCAACTCATCAGGAGCATCTGGGTGTCACGCGTGGTGAGCACTTGGAGGGGCCATATGTTGAGAGGAGTCTACTTTGAGTCACACAGGTGGTTATGGGACCCCTTTATCATATGTATATTGATTCAGTTATTGCTTGAGGACAAGCAATATTCTAGCAGGGAGGACTGTAATGTCCCCACTTTTGGACATTATCACATTACAAAGTGTTGTGCCTACCAGAGTAGCCAGATATGGGTGGCAACGAGTTTCAGAGATATTGAGGGGTTTTATTGGGCCCAAATTGCATCATTAATCATATTTCATCATCAGGATCCATTCCGCACATCTTGGGTTTGGTTCTGTTGCATTCAGACGATTTCCGTAATTTTTAGTTATTATGGGTTATATTTTAATTAAATTCACTAAGAAGGTCATATTGGGCATATTACTTAGAGAAACCTCTTAGTGTAATAACTCATCAAAATCAGAAGGAAGATAACTACAGGATAAGATGATGAGAAGTGACTTTGAGTGGCTGGATCAACCATAAGGATGGATAAATCACTTTTTAGAGGTAGAATGCTTAATTAATTAATTAAGTGATTTAATTAAGGAATAATAAAATAAAGTAAAAGTCACTTGGAGAGAAAAGGTGAACAAGGGGTATAAAAGAGAGATAGGGGCCTCTATTACCTGATCATGTTGTTTATCATTTTGAGGTTTGACTTCTTGCTAGAGAGCCCATCCACTTGGGGGTTTTGAGGGTTTTGATTGAACAAACCCTAGAGATCAGCTCGATGGTGAAATATTCCACCTAGCCTGGTCCAAGCTTGGTCACGGAGGTGAAATATTCATCCCTCGTCATTCTACATCAATTATATTTAGTTCTAGGAGAATTTGTGGAGGCAGGGCGTATTGTTGGAGGGTTTTTGCAGAGCTAGGGCGCACCCATATTGAGAGAGCAATTTGATTTGCTCATAGGTGATCAAATTATCGGTAGATCTCACTCAAGGGTTGTTAACCATCACTATAGCGCCTTTTTACAGTGGTGTTTGAGTGGATTCATCATGCCATTTGTCCTATCACTCAGGAGGGCATGATTCACTCGAGGAGGGCAGACTGTTCCTTAGAGATCTTGTGTTCTGGAGGGGAATACCTTTCCCAATTGACCGCATCTTTGGCATTGGGGTTTCCTAACCCCTGGTCTAACTTTTGGTAGTTGGTTTCAAGGGTTTGGAATCTATATTACTGGAGGCTGAATTATTGGCTTGCTATAGAGCTAGGAGGGCACATTTGTTCTTACTAGCATTTTTGTTTGGGGGTCTACCAGTTGAGCTACAACCTAGAGATTACTCATATCCTCTAGCCATCACCAGATCTATCTTCTCACAAAGTTTTGTAGAGGTTTGAGGACATCAAAGAGGAGGCCTTACTTTCCTTGGACCATTCCAATCAGAAAGTGCACATTGTGAGAGAGTGGGCATCACATATAGCTATCATATTTGTGGTTATTTCTTGTGCTATTTGTCTTTCATCTTGTTGAGTACATTCCATTGTTACATTGCTATCATTTAATTTCTTCAAACACAAAAAGAACCATCATTGTAAACCCCAGTGCAACCTAAGAGACTAAAATCAACAAAGTGTTTGACAAAATGCCACAACCAAAAAACACATAAAACACAATAAAAGCACAATGTTCCAGTCAAATCTAGGTGGGAACATTATAGTGGTATCATAACGAAGATTCCTCCCAGCCTGAGGGGTCTTCCATAAGGAGAGATGGATTTTTTGGACTTTGCTAGAGAGATTGTATATTGTGAAAGAGAATATTACGCCCCTAGTGAGAGATTTAGGGCTCAAGTAACATTCCAATAGTTTGTATCCATAAAAAATCCTAGGAGGAACAAAGATGAGGTCACACATTGGGTCATAATAGCAGAGGAAAACAAAACTAGAGCCAAAGTAGTCAAGGAGGTAGATAGATCACTACCATCTAGTAGAGGGAAGGAAGCACAGATTGATCCTACACCTATTAGGAGCAAGGAACTTTGCTACAATTGAAAAGATCCTTGGGAGCCAGATCAAAGATGTAGGTGTAAAGGGAAGGTGCACATTGTTGAGGTGCACTATGAGAACGAGGATGAGGAGAGGCATCCAGAGGCAACCATAGATTCCTATTTTGAGCAATATGATGAAGCTAGTGATTCTTGCATATATGAGGGGTAGTTGGATGGAAATGATGATAGTACATGTTCTTTATCTTCCCCATCAGGCAATGTTGAGGCTTCAACACTTCAACACAATGGTGACACATGTGAGGAATCATATGTGTTAACACTTATACATGATGAGGTTAGGAGATTGGATGACCTACCTTTGGATGTAGACATGGCTTCCAGAAAGTCATGCATGGAGGATGATGAGCTTTCGATGATGACAATGACACATTTTTCATCTTCTTATACACCAATGATAACCATGACACATGAGGATATCGATAACATTTCTGATATGGTGGAGGAGCCTTGTGTGAGGATTGTACACCAGGGACATATGGATCTCCAGACCTGGGAAGAGAGACATGACTTAGGGATAATTGACCTTACACATACCTATCAATATGAGGAGATTGAGTCACCTCTTTTGGAGATTCCATTGTTTGATCAAGTTCTGGAGACTGACAGTTTGATGGGATACTCACTTCTAGGATTGGTCTACAGTGATGAGGATGCACTCCTTATTGGTCAAGATGACCACATCTCATTTATAGAAACATCTGTATGGGATCCAGGTGCATATGACATTAGTAGAGTGAGCACACAGGAGCATACATCTACCCATACAGGATACAGTGCAATTCCAAAGATTTTCATATTTTTGAGTTATTATGGGTTATATTTTAATTAAATTCACTAAGAAGGTCATATTGCGCATATTACTTGGAGAAACCTCTTAGTGTAACTACTCATCGAAATCGAGAGGAAGACCACTACAGGATAAGATGATGAGAAGTGACTTTCAATGGCCAGAGAAGCCATAAGGATGGATAAATCACTTTTTAGAGGTAAAATGCTTAATTAATTAATTAAGTGATTTAATTAAGGGATAATAAAATAAAGTAAAAGTCACTTGGAGAGAAAAGGTGAACAAGGAGTATAAAAGAGAGATAGGGGCATCTATTCTCTTATCATGTTGTTTATCATTTTGATGTCTAGCTTCTTGCTAGAGAGCCCATGCACTTGGGGGTTTTGAGAGTTTTGATTGAACAAACGCCAGAGATCAGCTCGATGGTTAAACATTCCACCCAACCTGGTCCAAGATTGTTCACAAAGGTGAAAGATTCCTCCTACACCATTCTACATCAGTTCTATTTAGTTCCAGGAGAATTTGTGGAGGCATGGCATATTGTTGGAGGGTTTATGCAGAGCTAGGGCGCACCCATCTTGAGAGAGCAGTTCGATTTAGTCAGAGGTGATCGGATTCTCAATAGATCTCACTCCAGGGTTGTTAGCCATCACTGTAACTCCTTTTTATATCAGTGTTTGAGTGGATTCATCAGGCCATTCGTCCTATCACTCAGGAGGGTGTGATTCACTTAAGGAGGGCATATTGTTCCTTAGATATCTTGTGTTATGGAAGGGAATACCTTTCCCAATCGAATGGAGCTTTGGAATTGGGGTTTCCTAACCCCTGATCTACCTTTTGGTAGTTTGTTTCAGGGGTTTGGCAACTATATTCTTGGAGGTCGAATTATTGGCTTGCTACAAAGCTAGGAGGGTGCATCTGTTCTTAGAGGCATTGTTGTTTGGGGGTCTTCCAATTGAGCTACAGCCTAGATATTAATCATATCCTCTAGACATCACCAGATATATCTTCTCATAGAGTTTTGCAGAGGTTTGAGGCCATCATAGAGGAGGTTGTACTTTCCTTGGACCATTCCAGTTAGGAAGTGCGCATTGTGAGAGAGAGGGCATCACATACATCAGAGGGTATCCGTTGGATTGCACTGTTACTTGGTAATCATCTTGGAGAGGTCTTTGGAAGCCTAGAGCTTCATATATATCTTGTATCTTGGAGGCATCATCAACCACACACTCTATTTTATTATATGTATTCCAAATCTACTCCATCTTTGTATGAGGACAACTATTATTATAATAAAATCAGATCTGAGGTATTTTTGGTTATTTCTTGTGGTATTTGTCTTTCATCTTATTGAGTACATTCCATTGTTACATTGCTATCATTTACTTGCTGAAAACACACAAAGAACCATCAATATAAACCCCAACGCAACCTAAGAGACTAAAATCAACAAAGTGTTTGACAAAATGCCAAATCCAGAAAACACATAAAACACAATGTTCCAATCAGATATGGGTGGGAACATTACAGTTTCCTAGAGATTTTAGAGAGCAAAAAGCCTCTTAATGGGGAGGTGTGATCCTATATGGATCTAGACTAAAGAGTGGATAAGACTCGATACCTGCAAAACAAATTGATAATCAAAATAGATTATGTAAGCCGCGTAAAACAATGCAAGTTTACGTGGAATAATCCAAATAACAATATAACTAAAAAGCTAAAGAAGATAATTAAAATGACAAGGAGAGAAGGCCGAGGAATGAGAAGTTAAGAGCCATGGTTGTTATCCTTGCATTACCCCCTAGATCCCCCTATTTCTTCACTCTTGCTCATACTCAAAGGGCATTTTTCCAAGGAGGAGGATAGCACTGTAAAAACTTGCAGACTTGAAGAAGAAGAATAATCAGCTCCATTCAACCGGTTTTCCCAATTAGGTTCCAGGGTAAAAATATTGTTTAGTTTATTACTGTGTATTGTGGTTAAACTCGCCATTGTGTTGTATGGTAACTTGGTGGTTATTTTAATGGATACTTTGTATTTGATTCGAATGTATGTGGAATTAATCACTGCATCTGTTTTATTACTGCATGAGAGCTATATTGATAAATAATATTGGTTTAATGACTTACCCATCTCAACAACCAATTGATCTCCACCGTTGAGTGAGTTGGGCGATTGGAAATCCATGGCCATCCTTCAGGATCTATTAGAAAACTTTCCAAACCTAATTTTCTCTCTCTTGGGAGTCCCTCTCTCTATTTGGGGTGAATTTACATTTTCTGGGCATTTCTAAAGGTGCTTCTGTGTTTTGTAGACGCAATAAACAAATTTTGTATTGTATGGGTCGATTTTCCATTATCTTGGGTGTCCAATTGTTTGCTGGACAAATTTCTCCCTTCTCTGGGTCAATCCCTCAACATTTGGTAGCTTGAACTTTACCACGACTGTACACATCTATTTTGGGAGTTCTACATAGTCTATGACCTCACCCAAACAACTCCACACTACCCACAAACTCTTTTCATTCTCTAATCATGCCATGCCTCCAAACCAGCAGTTGGACGATCCCACAAATTGCTCTTGTTGTCAAAATCTTGATAAGAGTGACCTCACATGCACTCTCTTTGTCTTCCAAACACATCATGAAAGCTAGCTACATAAGAGCTACCTTCCATACTTTTCTCTTTGATTTCCAAGTTCAACGTGGGAACTCCACTCTTCAAGAAGAGACCAAGCACACTTATTCCTTGTTTCCATGATTTCCTCTCACTATCTAATGTAGACAACAACTAGATGGGTGCTCTATTCAAAGCTTATTTGTTGACTAAATTGAACTTGACCCTAACCTGAGCGATTTGGCAACCCATAGATTGCAAGAGACATACGTTGTAATTGTTGGAAATCATGTGAAAACCCTAACCATAATTTCCGAAGCATATCAAATGCTTAATGCAACGTCTGGTGTTATACAACCTAAACTAGTCTGAGGACGCCTAAAGGAATCCTATTTGTTGTTAGGGTGTTTCAATATATACCATCTTGGTTAGTTACTACCACTATTTTTCTCATTGGCTCATGATCCATACTTTGAGTTGAGCGTTCACTTGAGAGTTGGGGCATATTCTCTATTGTCCACACATCCCACACTACCTTGGACGTTGTACCCTATGCTATCCACGTAATAACACTTCTCATCGGTGAATCCGAGTGGTGTTCCACAATCAAGGATATGTAGATATTCAATAGCTAGTGACATTGTTGATTTTGGGACACAATCAATCAATTGAAAACCCACTCATTGGATAAGCATTCACCATTATTTTAATATTGTTGGATGCCTTACAGGTAGTGGTATTGAGCCAAAGTAATTGAAGAAAATAAAAACTCAATGTAAAGTTTCCATTTTAATGACAACTGAGTGCAACCCTAGGAAATGAAAAATAGTGTCATATGGAACATATATGTAATTAAATGGCTCAATTGTTTTGGGGAAGATACAATGATTTTCATTTCCATTTTTAGCCATTAGATATGTGCAGGCTATATTGAGGATAGAGGACTTTCTAATCAGGAGTAGAAGGGAGATATGTATGCAACACTAAGGAATAGAGGCCTAGTGGCTTCTATGTGATAGAGAGCTCTATGCAAAATTCAGAGACATGACTAAGAAATAGAAAAAGAACTAATTGGGCACCAGCATCCGTGTTGGTGAAGCGAGTGGGATATAAGCGCCTTGATTACAAAGCAATTGTAAACACAAATATATATTATTATAAAATAAATACAGTAAAAATCTAAATAAATATGACAATGAAAATAAAAGAAAATACTGGTTTTGATTAGGGGAGCTCAATGATCTTAGTGTCCTTTGTTTTTTTTTTCCACACATGATCATGGGCCTAAGGCCTATTTTTTTCATCCTCTTGTTCTCGTTCCCCTTTCCCAGCTCGTGTTCTGCCCCCTTTCCATCTGCCTTGTCATAATTTTTTCCGATCTGTCCTCACACGCGTTTCTTTGTTTGGACTATCTCCTGGATTTTCATAATGGATTCATAAGAAGAGGCATTGGACTACAAGCTCAATCCTAATACCATTGGTGTGTTACTCCTTCAAAGGGATTACTATGATGGTTATGGTCTGTATGATCCCTCTTCCCCTTCACATAATCCCAAGAACTTAGTAGTAAATGAAGTGGCATGGGATTCCTCGTCCGATATAGTGCCCAAGGTGGATGGAAATGATGAGTCCTTTCTTCCTTCTTCTAGGCCCTCTCATCCTCCTTCTTCTAGGCCCTCTCATCCTCCTTCTCCTCCCTTGATTTTTCCCATCCCCGGTCCATCAGTTGCCTCTCAGCGGTCAAAGCAGCCAGAAGGAGTCTCTTATACCCGCAAGCCTAAGAAGTGTATCAAGGAAAAAGACAACAACATCAGTATGGTAGTTGGAGAAGACATTTTCGTCGAAGAAGTGTCAAACTTTTATGGTAATACCCCAATGGGTAGTTTTTGTGGAAATAAATGAAGGAATATGCCCTAAATAGTTGGTTAGAGGGATCTTGGAAACCCCTTTTAGGGCATATTCCAAGATTCCACATATTGATGTGTGGATGGACATGTTTTAGCTTTTGGTCTGATAAGGATTGTAAAATTATTCTAGAAAAAAAAATGGTCGTGGGGACCATAAAGGCTAGTGATAAAGCATTGGATGGTCGATTTCGATCCATAACGAGAGCATCTGTCTGTATGGGCAATCCTGCTAGGGCTTCTGTTGATATTCTGGACAAAGGAGGCACTGACTGCTATCGGAAATAAGATAGGAAAGTTGTCATACTTGAATAAATCTAGGACACTAAATTTGATTATTGTTGGTCTTGGGTGCAGATAGAGGTAGACATTCGCAAATTTTTAATTGGGAATGTGGATTTGGTTCTCCAAAACCAAATTTGGAGGAAAAAAATTATTTTTGGAAACTTCCCTTTCGATGTTTCGCATGTCATGCCATTGACCATGTTCAAGATCAATGTAGGTGGACATGACACTCTTTCAGTCAAAAGCCTAAAATATGGGTCAAGAAGAATGTTGGAAATAAAGCAAAGGATGCTCCCACTCAGGATATCCCTAAAGACAACCGTGATGCCTCCATTTATCCTTCAGAAGCACCACTACTAAAACAAGTAACAAAAGGTCAAATTTCTGCCCCTTAAGGTACAAATCCAAACTGCCCTCCTTTGTTTCAGTTGGCTTTGGTTTCCCTTGTTCTCTTCCACCCTGGCTCAAAACCTCCCCTTTTCGCCTCACCTGCTCTTATTACTAGATGGAACCCCATCATTTTCTTCTCCCACTTTTATCACTTTTTCAGACTCGTAAAGGTTATATGAAAAAGGAAACCCCATGGAGTTCCCTTTAAGCTCTTTTCAGACTCTCTAAACATGAAAATATTGCTGAGTGACCTTGTTCTTTTAACGCTCGTAAAAGTATTTGAAGAAAACATTTGATGGGTGATAGATTATCACTTTTTCAGTCTCATCAAATTAATTTATGAAAAAGGAACCGAGAGAGTTCTCTTTAAGTGTTTTTCAGACTCTCTAAACATGAAAAACCCCTGAGTTTTCTATCTTTGGAATCCTAAAACAAACATTGAAAGGCCCGTATGGGACCGAAACACTCCTTCTTAGGGATCATTAAACATGCTCCGAGGGACTCATCCGAAGGATGAGCTTACATATACAATCATATGTTATCCTCCTCAAGCTTGTGTAAAAAAAAAGAGGTACTCGCTAGAAATGGTGGGGGAAAATTGGGAAAGAAATGTATCTAAACCTGTATTCTATGGAAGAGTCGCTTTTGAACATGACACCCTTTCACTCGCTTTGTGTCTAGGTTGGAAAATCTACTTGTCTCTTGATCATACTCCTTTATAAGATTACAAATTGGTATGTGATCCCTGTTGTTGAGTTAGTGTTTCCAAGACAGTTGTTGTATCGTTAATATGTTCAAAGAGAATTTCAACCCGGAAAGCATTCTATTGCGTCGACCATTTCTGCAGTCCTTAAGCCTTCTATTGTGTCAACCATCCCTGAGTCAGTCTTGAGTCACTGGTTACTTTGATCTACTTCAAATCTTGTTACTCGTTTCATGTCATTGATCTGGGATACATTAAGGCCCTCCTGTGACAAGTCTTTTCCTGTCGACTTCAACTCATTATCTAGGAATTAGACTTAGAAACTCATTGGTACCTTGTAACTTGCATGCCTCAATGGCAGGTTTCCTCGCTTTCGACCGTGGTTTTTCATTATTGACCCCTGATCAGGAGATTCCGTCGAGTGTTCGACTTCATCTCATTAATTCACATTCGTTGGATTTTACTAAGGTATCTTGGGAGTCATTGACATTAATGGTGATTTCCCTCGCACTTGTTAACGATATTCACTAATGACCGGTAATCAAGTGGTTTCTACCATGTTCGACTTCAGCACATGTATTCACATGGTTAGATTCGTATTGTAGAGTGGTGGAGATGAAGACCTTGAATCTTTTATGATAGATTCAGGTTTCGTTGGAGTATATTCATATTGTACTATTGCATAGATCCACAGTGTATGTCTCGTGGCTGTGTTCAAATTTGAGTCTTTAACACATAGATCCACAGTGTATTTTTGGTGGCTATGTTAAGATTTGAGTCAAATTGGCATGGATCCACAATGTATGTTTGGTGGGCATGGCCTGTCTTACTTGACATGGATCTTTTCATGTCGACATTTATGCTTTGAGTATTCTGAGTATGGGAATGCCTACCTCAATGATGATATATTATTGTACTGTATTTCCTCGTTTGTTGGCAGGTTTCTGACCGACGTGTTCCTTGTTCCCTACACACACTCGACAAAGTATTTCAGCTATCACTCTGTTCTAACTTAATACTTTGGGGGGATCTCTGTTACACATTATTTTCGTCACCCTTGTGACTGTTAATGATGTAAACCTATCTGTTTCCTTCAAAGGGGTCAACGGTTTGAATTCCTGAAGAAAGAAGGGAGAAGAACTTTTCCTGAGAGAAGAAGTTGCATTTCCCTTCATAAAAAACCCTATTAAGGAAGTTTTCACAGGCTGCACTATATGTAGGGTGAGGCAATGCTTGATTTCTGCACCCTTCTCTAAAGCTAGCTTGCGGAGTTTCCGCAGGCTGCACTATAGCTATGGTGCGAAAATTCCTGTACGTGGGAAAAACGAACGTCTTCTCGATGCTTATAGAAGGAGAAACTTCTATGGTGAGGTGGCTTCTGAACAATTTGGATCTTACTTGCTTTCATGATTTAGTGGGATCATCCTAACCTTCTCACCTTATCCTCTTCAACTTATAAAAGGAGAGGAGCTCTCACGGAGAAATTTAGATTGGCTTGTTATTGAGTTTTGTAGCTTGGATGTTGGCTTTGAGCTTTGCTTTGTCAATATAGATTGTGAGTAGCTATCAGATCTATAGTCTTAGAATCCGTGGATTAGAAGTGTGTGGGAAGCAAGGAACTATTGGAAGGAACCTGACAACTTCAAGGCATTTGGTTGTATCTTTCTTCCACATTCTTTAATATAGTGGCATGTTTCTTTCTCATAAAATCTTTCTCATTTTATTACATGACTCCTTGATCACATGTATAAGATTTCATTGAGTATAATATTGTTTCTTTCACTTTGGTTGGTTTGTGTCATTGCAGATCCAATATCACAAGAGCACCGGAGAAGAGCGAGGACAACAAATATATAAGGAAGCGATATTCAAAGGTATGTCATTCATCTCATGTTTGATAGTAAATTCGATGATTAGAGCTTAAGGAAAGTGCCATGTCCTATCTTGTTTTGTTCTAGATCTAGGTGGATCTAGGGAGATCAGTTTATGTTCACATTCACCGATTTATCTAAAGGCAACATATAGGTTTACATCATTAACGGTCATAAGGGTGACGAAAAAGTAATGTGTAACAACTCCCCCAGCCCTCTCATCGGAAGGCCAGTCTATCACTTCCTCTATCTAGGTCTCTTCTTTTCCCTCCTCCTCAGAGACTCACCCCCCTTGGAAAAGGCTTATGGTTTGTGCCCCAGGGGAAAACCGATTGATACTTCAAGAGGGATCTCCCTTGACCCCCCCCTCTCCAAATTGGTCGTATGAAAGTCACATCTCTTAAAAGCTCAGGAAAAGGAAACTCAAGAAATTAAAATAGGAAAGCAAACCACCATATCTAGGGCCCTTAGAGCAGGGAAGAACCCTGTGCCCTTGTGTTGATTCTTTCCTTTAATGCTAGAGGGGTTGGGGGCAACCCTAAAAATTAGCTCTTAAGAGACTTATCAACAGTCTCAACCCCGATGTGATACTAATATATGAAACTATGTGGACAGGTGAAAAGACCAGGTCATATTTGGAACCCTAGCTCAAATATTGGTTCTTTAGCTCAATTGATGTAGATGGGAAGTAAGGGGGGATGATCATGGGTTGGAGCCTCAATTGTAAATATCTCTCCTAAAAATTCTTCAAATCTGCTATATCTGTCGAATTGGAAATCAAGGATGTTGGGTTAGCTCTCACTGTTCTAAATGTTTATGGGTCGTATGTAGATAGGATTCCTTATTAGGAAGGCCTGACATCCAAGGGCACTTTCTTGGACCCATTAACATTGGTAGGTGGTGACTTGAACTTCACCCTGTCCCTTAGGGAGTTGTGGAGGGAAAATCCACGAATCGATCCACAATATGGATTTTTTCTCTCCTTTTTGAATCGACATTTCCAAGTGGACACTTAACCATTCAAACCGATCCCTACATGGTAAAATATGTGCACTGGAATAATGCAATCACCAAAAGACTTGATCACTTTTTGGTCTCTGAAGATTTATCTTCTAGGGGATTATCCTTAAATTCAAAGGTTTGCGAAGGTGGCCTCTCTGACCATAACCCAATTACCCTTAGGATGGATCTTCACAAAAGGTAGGGACGTTCTCCTCTCAAATTTAACCTAACCTGATTAGAATAAGAGGATTACGTGAAGTTGGTCAAGAAAACCTAGAGGCACTTGGAATCATCTCTCCCTTCCTCCATGATGATCCAGTTTGCGGAAAACCTCTCAAGGGTCAAAGTCACGACTAAGTTTTGGCTAAAAAATTCTAGAGAGTGGAAATAAAGACATTTAAAGGAAATTAAAGTTCAAATTTCGGTGTTGTACTCGAGGTTAGACGAAGGACCCATGACCTGTACCCAACTTTAGGAGTTAAAAAACTTGGAAGCAACCCATCACTCCTTTATGGAAAGAGAAGTAAAAACATCACGTTGGAAGAGCAAGGCCATTTGGCTCAACACCGACGATGAAAATTCCAAGTTCTTCCATCACTACCCAAATATGCGTAAAAACATAAATACCATCTGGGAAATAAATTTACTGAATGGAAGGTTGGTCAGCTCTTTTAAGGAGAAGGTAAAGGCATGAGTTTGCTACTTCCAATCTCTTTTCTGAGTCCCTGAGGGATGCCCCATCCAAAAAATATTGGAGGTAGTAGAAAATTTCCCAATCATCTTTACTGAAGAAAGGAACAATCCCTAGAAAAAAGAAGTATCGGAACCCGAGACTTTCATAGCCCTTTCTTCCATGCAAAAAGGAAAGAGCCTCAACCCTGATGGTTTTACAATATAATTCTTTCAACGATTCTATGAGATTATAAAAAATGACCTCCTTTTGACAATAAAGGAATCCCAGAGCTTAGGAAAGGTGTTGGGATCCCTAAATTCTACCTTCCTATGTCTAATCCCCAAGAAACTAGACGACTCCTCCTTCAGAGACTACAAGCCTATTTCCTGTTGCAATGTGATTTACAAATTAATTGCTAAAGTTTTGGCACATCGCTTGAAGCCCATTCTAAGAAAAATTATCTCAGAAGAGCAGTTTAGTTTCCTCTAGCATAGACAGATCCATGATAAGTTGTAGTAGCTCAAAAGGTGCTACACTCGGTCAATATTAAGAACCTCAAAGTTTCCATACTCAAACTTGACCTATAGAAAGCTTACGATAAAGTGGACTGAACTTTCCCAAGATTGATTCTTCTTAAGATGGGGATGGTGTTACCAGTAGTAAATTATATCTTGGGGTGTGTACAATCGACTTCCTTTGTTTACTTATCAATGGGGCTCCATCCATATTTTTGAAGGTGTCAAGAGGCTTAATGTAAGGATGCCCTCTATCACCTCTTATTTTCCTCCTTATTGCAAACACTTTGAGCAAAGTCTTATCTGAAGTGGAAAGATTGGGATTGCTAAAAGGTATCAAGGTGTCCCAATCAGTCTCCATTTCACACCTTCTCTTTGTAGATGACATCTTCTGCAGTACTTAGGGATCAATTAGAGATGTACATGCCCTAAAAAAAGCTTTGGATCTTTATTGTGATGCCACTGGGATGGAATTTAATGTTGAAAAATCATGTCTGATCCTCCATAACTTGTTAGATTCAGAAAAAAGATAGATTGGTAACATCCTCCCTATGGTCGCCCAAAACTTAGAGGATGGTTTCAAATATCTCGGTTTCCATCTCAATCTGAATTGCAATAGATTCAATGGTTGGTTAAAAAGATAGAAGCCCAGGTCTCAGTTTGGGTAAATAGGTTGCTTTCCTGAGGAGGAACACTAGTTATATTAAAATATTTCATGGAAAGTATCCCAGTGTACTGGGATTCCATCGCTGCTATCCTTAAAGGGATCCTCACCAAAATTCGAAAACTTAGTTTTCATTATATATGGTAGGCCCTTACCAATCTGGTGGAATTCCCCTAGCGAAATGGAGCTTGATCGCCGCACCCAAGGCCTTAGGAGGGTGGGGCCTTAAGGACATTCACATGTTCACTAAAGCCTTAATGAGCCAAACTCTTTGGAGACTTACGCAAGAATATTCTCTCTGGACTAGAGTTCTTTAATCTAAGTACTTTCCCTCCTTATGCATTGACGAATGATTCATACAATCATGTAAATATCTCAAGGGCTCAAATGTTTGGAAAGTATTAGTAAGGGCGCTCCCTTTAATCAGAGACTAGACTGTATAGAGAATAGGGAACGAGTGCAAGATCCAGCTTGAGGAAGATCCATTGTTAGGAAGCGAAAATAAATTTCATCTCTCAGCCTCCCTAATTGAATCTCTTAGAGCCCAAAACCTCTTTTTCTTTGAATGACATGAAAGCTCAATACCCTCAACAAAGAGGTCGAGATGACTGGAAATTGGCATAAGCTTTAGGACTCAATGGTGAGAAAGTTGAGGAATGGAATTGTGTTATAGGTCTACTCATATCAAACCATTTTACTCTTAATGATGATGATCCTAACGTCCTATTTTGGTCCAAAAACCCAAATTCAAGATCCGTCATTGCGAAGGATGGCTATAAAAACTAGGTCGAGTCACGTTTTGAAGGAAATGTAAAGTGGTGGTGGCACCCTTTATGGAAACTCAATGCCCCTTTGAAATGTCTGATTACTCTATGGCTGGCTCTTAATAATAAATTGCTTACATGGGACACGAATTTAAAGAGAGGATGGTTTAGTCCTAGTATATGTCCATTATGTAAATCTCATGAAGAAACAACTTCTCATTTATTTGTTGGATGTGTCTATGCAGTTAAGGTTATGGACATAAATTTAGGATGAGTTGAAGCAAAAATTGGCATGGAATAAGGAAAGCTTGGAAGATTGCTTCAAAGATTGGATCCAAGATAAATCTATTCAACAGTATGCAGGACTTCCTAGCAACTTAGTTACCAGTTTGTGGCGGGCTCGTATTTTGAGCATTTTCAGGGACAAAGATATACCCGAGAGATCAGAATAAGCACCATTGTAAACTTGGTTAAGAAATTTGAGTCATAGGTAAAACCCAAAATGCCGAGGATTCCAATTATGCTGGCAATTAACTATGAAATTGCTTGGGGATTTTTTGATGGGGCATGCCAAGGCCATCCTCTAGATTGTGGAGTGAGAGTTGTTCTATTCTTGAACCATTCTCATTATATGCATATAACATACACCTCTAGAATTGACGCAAATAAGAGGGATGAATTTATAATATGTGGACACTGTTAGAAGCTGCAATAATTTTTTTAAAGGAAACTTTAGGTGATGGGGGATTCTAAGCTAGTAATTGACCGAGCACGTCAAAAAATCAATGCAACCGATGCCAGGCTCGAACCTTTGCTCCTAGAAATAAAATTGTCCTTTCAATCCTCTCAATGGTTGTCCTTTCATCAGATTCTTTATGAACTCAACAACAAAGTTGACGAATTGTCAAAGGAATATCTCTCTCTTCCAAAAGGGGCTTTCAGACTCTATGAATTTTTCGTTGAGGAAGAGATTGAAGCAATGGGGTTTCATCTCTAGCTATCATCTCATACAATAAGAGATCGTAAGTCTCTCAGTATGACATGAAGAGGCCCTAAGTCGATGCTTTTAATGCCTTCTATTTTGAACTTTTTTTATTGTAATTTCAAATGATATGTATAGTCATTGATCTACTAAACATGCCTCTGATGCCACAGGAAATGGTTACAATAGGATTAAATACATGAAAGTGTTTGTGAAAGTATAAGTGCAGGATTATTTTCTGTCTTTTTGGACAACTATTTTTTTTACAGAAAGATGCGATGTATGGGCTGGAACATGTATATTCCCTGGAATATAAAATATTTTTTCCTTCGAAAAAAAGAATATCACGATGAAAATTTTTCCTAAAAATCTTAAATTTCATTTTTAGAAAGATCTCTTTATTGATTTAAGAGTTGCAATATGCTTTATTCTTAAGGTCAAAATCATTGACATGTATTGTTTTAATACTTGGTGAGACTTTTGGAATTGGAAAAAATGATTTTGAAAGAGATTTTGAACAACTTGTTTGGAAGTGCCATAAATAATTATAAACATTTGTTAGCCTATGGCTTACCTTTACCAATCATTAAGTCTAATTGTCACCTATATTTGTATTATTCTTTTAGGATATTAGTAATATATCCTCAATTGATGACTATTGATTTAGTTAAGATTTCCTAGCCTAGTCATCATGCATGATTTTAGGATCTAGAGAAAGTCTCTCTATGAGGTGGCATCACCCATTGTACTATAATTATGTACCATTGGTGTGAATACAAAAGAGTGTTGGCTAGTATGCCTTTCCCTTCATCTTGTTGTTATTATGCATATTTTATCAATTGGTATCAGAGCTTCTTTGTTTTATCAATTGGTATCATATCTTCTTTGTTTTATCAATTGGTATCAGAGCTCTTATGGTCTTAAGGGCCTAATAGCTTCTCCATGGTGAAACGAGGATGAAAATATCAGAGCCATGGTGAAAATTGTGAAGGAAGAGCAACAATACTGAGTGCAAATTTGTTTTTAGGACTGTATCGTGGATCGTATCGAGGACCGTATCGCAGACTGTATCGAGGACCGTATCATAGACTCTATCAAGGACTGTATCATGGACTATATTGAGGATTGTAATGTAGACCGGATCTATTTTTAGTATGGATTTATTTTTTTAAGGAATGTCTTTAAGGAGAGTGATGGACCCGTATAGAGGAGTGATGTAGGACATTTTCCCAAGATAAAGACAACGATCCGGTACCTACAATGATTAGTTCAAGAGATAATTTTTCATGGCATGTTATTTATTCTATGTATTTATAATGGACAAATCTCAATTTTTGTGTGAATTGAGAATTATGAGATGCCTTTAGTTGTGTCTCTTGATTTGTTTCCATCGTGGGTGCGTTTTTGCATTGACGTTGCCAATCAATAGCTTTACCAGAATCCTCTCTCTACAATTTGTGTGATTAAACCCTCGATTGAAGAGATCTGTACTAGTCCTCCTCCTCTGATATACACAGATCTAAAGCGATCTATGGCCAAGCAAATGTAGATATGGCCAATAGTGAGGAAAGGGGATTTCTGTGATTGTGGAAATCATATGTAGAGATGGAGGATTAGATATAATAGGCGAATGTATGTTTACAATTTCTTGTAGCTTCCTTTGACGCATGAATGAGGAGAGCCTGTAGCTGCCTTCTGCGATCTGAGAAAGAGTAATGAGAGCAACAAAAGAGGAGAAATCGTCATTGGAATTGTGGATCAATTTCTGAGCAAATGAAGGCGTATTCGACGATTTCATGATTTGTGCAAAATGGGGTCTATTGTGCGACTCATGAGTGTTTTATTGAGAAAGGTATTGGTTTAAGAGATTTGCAAGATTTTCTTAACCACGTTTTACAGGAGTGCGTGAACAAAATTTTGGAGATCAATAACAATTTGTATGGAACATAAATATTTGTTTGTAATCAACATCATCATCTTCAAGAATTTCCTGACTGTAAAGGAATATGGAAAGATTGCTTATGCTGAATGAGGCACAATGGAATTGATATATTCTTGTAACATGAGGTTTTGTTTCTGGTGCCGTTCCAAGTGTCGTTTTAGGGACCGTTCCAAGTTTCGTTTCAGGGACTGTTCCAAGAATTGATAAATGAAAATATTTATTAAATATTTTCACAGAAATCTACACCGATGATCCACTTATCCTACCTACGACACACCATCGATTGGATAAACTAGTACCACGATCTCAAATCCTACAATCACTAACCACACATCCAGTCAGTTATCTCCTCGTGTTTTGATCCACGCAATTGTCCAAGGAGATCTGGCACAGTCCGTCCAGATCTATGTATGTATCGTTTGCTGCATATAGATCGTGCTTGGATCAAGTCGAATTTGGAAGATTAGCAGTTAACGTTGATTGGTGTGCCCACTAGACGTAGATCTGTTCCTGCATGTATGTGCTATTTGTGATCATTCCCAAAATCTGAACAGATATGATATTTACTGTTGTTGCTGCAAATGTAGATTTAAGAAGATCTAAGGCGAATGCAAATCTGAAGCAAATAATCATCTCAACAAGAATATCCTGATTATTTGGATCTCCACGCAAACTTATGCGATTTCACCCACTCAGATATCTTCTATGTGTCATATGATTGTTGTGTGTCCTCGTTTTTTGAAGCCACTTCTGCGCGATTTTGGTGACAGTTTTTTCAACTGATATTGAATTATCAAAATCATTGCAAAAGTCTTTGTTCATATCGAGGTCTGGATTGAGGACCGGATTGAAGACCGAATTGAGGACTGGATGAAGGACTGGAAAATGTTTTAACATAAAGATATGGAGGTGAGTAAATAGAAGATTTTTTTCTCATTAGTAAATAAGAGTGAGCATGAGTGAGAGATGTTTGTTATTTCTTTATGACTTAAGAAAATTTGTAAGTGAATGACGAACTAAGGTTGTAAGAAACTCATTTATTTGAGAAGACATTTATTGTTTTCTTAAGTCTTTGAGAGCAGAAAATAAATGTTATGAATTGAAAGCCTTGTTAAAGCACGGTGAAGGAGAAAGTGCATTGTAGCATTCCCATTGCATGTGGTCTCGTAAGAGAGATACTTATAATAAAATTGAAGTCTTTTTGCTCTGTATCCTAGATCCGCCTGAAATTGAATAAGGGGATCTTAGGTATACCTTGCCTCGTGTGTTGTGGTGAATATTTGCATTGTTGATTTATGATGTTTAATGTCTAGTTTTGACATAAACACGTTTGTAATGTATCATTTAACGCATCATACATTGAGTACAAGGAAATCAAATTCAGGCACACAAATTAAAGACAATCAAGAACATATGATCAAGGATATGTGAAGAACATTCTCGAGCATTCAAGTCGTCAACCACATCAATAATGGACAAATCAAATATTTCGAACTCAACACATCACTTGATCAAGTTGATTTGTACTTGCAATAATGTATTTGTAAGTTTACTTGTCTTTTTGAAATCAAGTTGAGTTGAATTGAATTTGTCATAAGGTGCATTTTCGGCTGAGCCCGATACCCAAGAGACTATTGTCATTTAAAGTCAAAATTGACAAGGTTGAGTAGTTGAAACTCAAATCATTGTAAACATCAATTTTTTGGGTGCATTTTCGGTAGTATCCGACACCCTGTTACACATCAAAATTACTCACTTAAATGATGAACTACTGTCATCATTACAAGTGTTGCAAGTGTTACACTTTGGCCACAAATGTCGCAAGTGTCACAAATATCATATTGTCATATTGCCTATGTCGTATCTCAAATGACATCACAGGGACACTTGAGACATCCTCATAGACTGGTTAAAAGAAGGATATGTCATTTGACGAAGAGTACAAATCTTTTGCCCTGAGAAAAACCACTTGAAAGTCACTTTTGAAGGGCAACACTCCCTTACCCACTAACATGGAGCACTAGTGCTCCTTGCCTTCCTTTGGGGGAGCGTTGCAATGCTCTATGCACCATTCTGGGGGAGCGTTGTGCTATTGAGAAAATCAGGGGAAAATCCCCCTTATCTCTGGAGTCAGTTTGATTCAAATCCAAGGTCAAGGCTAGATCTTAGGGAGGATCCACAACCGTTGGAGAAATATCCTCAACCTATCCCAAGAATCTCTAAAGTGGTTAGGCTTCTCCAAGCCTATATAAGGAGGCCTCCTCATGGTGAAAAGAGGGAGACATTGCATGCATCAAACTTATGATCTCATAAGAGAGATAATCAATGAAGCATAGTCATTTTGTTTGTGGATCATTTGAGCAAGGGGTTGGACAAGTAGAGATGGAAGAGGCTGTTGTAGCTTCATCAATGGTCTGTAAGTATCTCTTTTGAGTTCTCATTAATACATGTGCTTGTCCTGTTTCCTTAAAGATTGTGTATACCTACATGAAATTGTCTTTAATGGATAGATATAGTTTCAAACTAATCGTGGTATAATAGGAAGCATATTTTGTCTTTAATTGGATTGCAGGACTTTTTTAAGAACTTGAGTGTCAGAGCTCAACTTGGACTGGGCAAGGACAAACATCGTAAAAAAAAGGTACATCTTCTTCCTCTTCTCTATAGATTAGCTTAGATAGGTTTAAAGGGATGTTAGTGATCAAAGTTAGCACCTTTCTGTCTTGGTCTTAGAAGTTTAGGATCCAAGAGGTAATTCACCTATCCGCAGGGGGATTTTCCTATAACATAAATTGGCGACTCCACTGGGGAACAAAACTTTCAGTTTTGGTTTCCTTCCTTGGTCTTGTTTTTGGCCTTTTCTCACCTTTAGATCTTATTCACTCTATGTTTATGGTTCTTATATGTGTTGGTTGGCTCCTGGATTCATCCTATACACACTGAATCTCAAAATTTTCTTGAGTTTTTTGAGTTCTAGGCAAGTTTTTATTTTTCTTAGAGGCTAGCGCTCCCCTACCTCTACATCCAGAGCACTAGCGCTCCCTTACAGGCTCCCACAGAGTGCCGCAACGCACTGGTGACCTTGACACCAAAACACTGGTATTTTTCTGCTAAAATTTTTTTTGGGAATCCATCTCTGAGTGTAGTTTTTGCTGATTCATCTGCTCAGGGTTATCACTATCTCAGTGTGTCTTTGTTTTAGCCTCCAACCATTTGATTTCTAAGAATTGATGATGTTTTGTTTGGATTTTTGACATCTTTCTTCCTTACTTTGAGTCACTCTTATTTTTTGAGATTTGGAGTCGATCTACTGCTTTCTTCATTTATCTGATTGAATGAAAGCTACTGTAAGGAAATTCAAAGATCTATCCAATGTTCTATTATGATCTTTGAGGTCTTTTTTCCAAGCATTACCTCCTATTTGAATATTTGGTTTTCTTTTTGCAAATTATGTTTTATTTTTGTTTCTTGTTTGATCATAATGAGAGTGTGTTTTGTTTATGTGAAGTTTGCTTCTGATTGCTTAAATCTCACATATATTGAAGTCTGATTGACATAGGAAGCTTTACATCAAGCTAATTATCATTCACATTTAAACAAAAGGATATCTTTTCGCAATTGGTTTTTGGATATTAGAACCATTTTCTGAATATTTTAGCATTATGTTGGATTCTTGATTGAGAACGATTGCATGAGGTTACTACATCTTAGTGTTTGACAATGAAATGAAAATCCATTCTCCTTCCCTTAAATAGACATTCATTGAAAGAAAAGACTGCTTATCGTTTCTTATGCATTTTTTGGGAATTCAGTCATAATTTCATCAGTTTCACTCTCATAAACCTCTGAGTAAAGAACAACCACAAAAATCAACGTTAATTAAAATCGATCTAGAACATTTTGTTTTTATAATCTTCCACCAAAATTAGACTAGGATTAGCGCTTTGGATTAGGTTGTGAGACCAAATCTCCAAATCATTCAAAACAAACATTAACATCTTGCGACAGGGAGAGAAAATCCAATTTTCGTATCAGCTTTCTGGGATCCCCCTCTCACACAGGGGTTACGCACAAGGTTGCGTTCGGGATAGTTATGAAGATTATCCCTCTGTGGTTCAACCGTTTGTAGTAGTCAGATCGTATATTGGGGGTTCTTCTTGAGGTTTAACTGTCTTCATTTGGTCTCGGTGCTTCATGAATTTTGAATCTGTTCGGGGTCCTCTGGATTTCTACTGATCCACTTGTCCTCAGTTCTCTCGAAGGATTTCAGACTTGTTATCCTATCCATATGTTTAGACTGGACCGTTGACTGTACCCGCCCAGGGGGTGAATGCGAGTTGGTGTCCTTAGTAGCCATAATCTTTAGGGTCTTTACACAAGGTGATAGTGAAGGGAAATCTTCGTTGTACCTGGAACAGACGGTGGTGAAACTCACTCGAGTTCCTTGGAGGGTAAATCCACAATTATTGCGTGGAAGCTTGCACCAAGGCGTAAGTCCGTTAAGCAGGTCACTATCGTAACTGGTCCACCTGCTCATATCCTAGCCCCTTCTTGAATTGATCACGTGATGTTGGATTTCATCACCAACTAGTACGGTCATTGAGAGAAGGTTTTGTTTGCTTGGTTTGATTCCTATATTTCTTAGTGTATGTTGTTTCTTTTCTTTAGTTGACCATAGATTTATTTTTTCGTTCGTTACTTAGCTGAAGCAACATCGGCCTCTGTCGTTCATGTAGGATGCAAGGGTTACCATCGGAAGATCCAGAGCGTTATCTACCTTTACTTCCCAACTCTTCGAAAGGGCCTCCTGAGGCTCATAATGAACTAGGTTCTAAGGTTGGAAGCACACACTCTTTGGAACAATTCCGAATTGTTTCCGATTCTTTGGAAGCTTTTTGACTTCCCACAAACCAACTTTGAGTATTTGACGAGATCCGCATCTACTTCAGGTGAACTCATCTGAAGAAGTTGTTGTTATTGATGATAATGAGATACCCACCAGACCTTACGTAGGATCTAGAGTAGAGGATCCATTTTTCCAAAGTGAATCATTTAGGACCCCAACTCATACTGTTGGAACCTCTGGTTTTGGTTCTATCCCTTTAACAGTACGTGATTTGTACGGTAACCTAGGAGCGAGTCCCGATCGACCTATGGCATCACAAGTGCCTGAGACGTCTGTTAGTTACATGGTACCTTTAGACCAATTTACTGGCACGACCATTAATGTCATCACCATTGCAGACCAATTGTTTATTGGTTCTCACTTGAACTCTACTATCCAGATGGCACATTCTACTATCCCTGCCAGTAATGTGACCTCATTCCAAGCTCCAATTGGAACACCACTTAGACCAAATCCGTCACTCCCCCCTGGGTACAGAGATCATAATCCTTCTGTTGCTAACACTGCCCAGGTTACACCTGAAGTTTCTGGACTTTTTGTTCCTCCTGGATATAATGTCGTTGCTGGTTCTATACCTACACCTTTATTTGGAGGCGCTGGTCTTGGTGGATCTAATCCAGTTAGAGGCACTGGTCATTCATTCACTTCTAGTTTCCAAATCCCTCTTGGCACTCAACTTCACACTGGGGGGCAACCTCAATTTGGGGGTCAACCTCAAATCGGGACACAACCTCAGCTTGGGGGGCAACCTCGGACTTGAGTCCATCACCCATTATATGGACATAATGCATCTGCAACACCAAATCCTTGGAACATTCCTTTCCCAGGAAATCCACAATTATCGGGGGACAACATCCTCAAGGACAACAACAACCTTGTCTTTCCCATGGGACTAATGTGTATCCTCCTCATGGACAAAATGTTTACCCCCCTTATGGGTAAAAAAATCATACGACTTATAATCCTCAAAACCCATCAGGTTATCCTCCACTTGCACATGTTTCTCAATCATCATCGAATCCTATTTATCTCGGTCAACAACAACTGCATATAGGAGGACCTACTGGATACAATTTTCCATCTGACCCACTTTATGGGCCTACTGGTATCCCTATGCCACACCAATATCACCCTCAGGTTAACCGACAACTAACCTTCCTTGCTAATTTGGATCTCCGAGACTTGTCTTGGTTGACCAATGATCCTATACTACATTATCCCTTTTGGCCAGTGATTCCTGCTAAATTACTTTCTGATATTCCAAAATTTGACTGTAAACCCGAAGAAGATCCGAATAACCATGTGATGAATTTCCATTTATGGTGTTCATCAAACTCCTTAATGGATTATTCTATACATTTAYGTCTTTTCCAGTGCACACTTACGAGCTCTTCAACCAAGTGGTTCTTTCCAAGATTTCAACTCCCTTGCCATGTCCTTTCTCATGCACTTTCAATTGCCTATTCATTTCGAGACAAGTATCGAACTCTTGACTTCTCTTCGTCARACCAACTCTGTGCATATCTTTGATCACATTCACATGTGGAGACGACGATGAAGGTTGATCAAAGCAATCATTCTTGACCAATTATTGGCAGAGTGGTTCACTAAATCACTTTTACCCTCGATTGCTCATGACGTCGCTATGGGCGGTGTAGTCACTGAGGATGAAGCCATTGCTCAGGATCAGTACTTAGATTTGGTTTATTCACAATCTGGTACTTTGTATGAGTTGATCCCAAATTCTACCCATGCCACTACCGATCCATCCAAACCTTCATCCTCATCTCATGCRGATGGCGTTATCGGCTCCATCAAAACCCAATMTACTTCCYAATCGACTAGAACTGCAAATCGCCMTGCTTCGGCACCCACTCCTAGTTCGATCTCACTCTCCTCTACCTCCCCCCACACTCAAGTCTCTGAGGTGAATAGATTTCAGTCTGCCCTTTCACAACAATTTGGAGGTAAGAAGAAGACAAAGAATAAACCAAAAAAGAATAATAACAATGAACAACCCAAAACTCAAACTCCACCACCTGCTACCAAAAAGAAACCATAGAAGAAATTGAAATTCCCATGTATTATTTGTGGTGACGATCACTACACTCAAGACTGTCCACATCGCAATGAAGTGGAAAAACTTTTTAAGGGAAATTCCCAACCCACCGTGCTTACACAACCTTTTCCCCAACAACAATCTATGGTTGCTCCAACCCCCTCTCCAGGGGGCAGTTCCAGCCACCCTTCTAATGATGAAGCCTTGACAAGTGCTCACATTTATATGTTTAGTGGAATTCTTTTAACAACTCGCTCTACGACTTACGACATGCCAGTTAAACCCGACAAAGAAAAATTCTCTAACGGTTCTTTACCAGATCCATCTCTTGCAACCATTAGTTCTCCTTCTGCTAGTCCTCCATATGGGTCACTACAGATAGAGAATCCTACTTACGACTCTATACTACACCCTCCCAAGAGCACCATCCGTAAATCTACTTTCAATCCTAGTTAACGAGCCGCCCAAAACTACAACATTGTTTAAGATTTGGCCCAAGCCCCATGTGCTATGTCTGCACTAGAAGTTCTACAACACTTTCCCAGTCAACGTAGAACACTCTTGGCTACCATTGGTGCTTTTGATCCCAAGTCGTCTAATAAAATCATGTTTAACCTGGACATTTTTAAGTCACGACTCTGTCACCAACTCGCTTTTCAGATTGATGTTGTGGTTCATAATCAACACATTCATTGCACTATACTGGATGAGGGAGCTTCTACTTGTGTCATGTCGTTAGCTTGTTGGAAAGGGTTAAAATCACCTGCACTTAACCAATCTCCTATGATGTTACGAGCATTCGATAGGCGAGGTTTCCATCCTCATGGAATCTTTCATTCCCTAGCCGTTCAGTTGGGTGGCAAAACCATCTCTGTTGATGTCGAGGTAGTCGATGCTACTATCGATTACAAATTACTACTTGGAAGAAGTTGGTTTTATGCTATGACTATCGTAGCCTCTTCAGTGTTTCGATGTGTACACTTTCCTCATCAAGGTAAGATTGTCACTATCAATCAGTTAGATTTCTGTACAACCGACGCTCGCGCTCCCATTGCCAACAATATTCCCTTCTTGGGAGATCACAAAATCACGTATGAAAGTGTTGGTGTAGGTTTGTTAAAAGAATCTTCCCTTATGGGTACTTTCCTTGAGCCACTTCCTCCTACCACACATCATATTTCCACAATCAATATGATTTCGACTACGACTTATCAGTCTCTGACATCATCTGATCCTTGAATTGTACTTAGTCCTTTAGAGTTCGATGCACTAGGTGACACCATGCCACTTAGTCCAGCCGAGGCTTCATACACTGCTATTCAATCGACCTCTCACTCCTTGGATGACCAACATCTATTGGCACCCAACACAGACTCGATGCCATCGTGGTTGAATTCCTTGTCTTCTTCTGTTGACTACATTTCCCAAATTTTTCCTTCCGATGAATCTATTATGGAAATGCTTAGCATTGACGAAGTACCTTGGTATGAAAACCATCATTGATCTTCTTTTCCTCCACCTCTCAAAGAAATCTAGGAATATATACACTCTATCTCCCCCCCTGATGTTGTCGACTTTTCACAATATCCTATAATTATGCAGGATACTATTTCTGAGGTGAATTTAGGCAATATTTCTTCTACGGTCGTTATTGATATTTCTGTCAAGGAAGGTGTCATGGAAAATATTAATCTCGGTGTTAATTGTTCACCGGAGGAAGTGGTTTCTTATACCACTTTATTCAAAGAATTTTGCGATGTCTTCGCTTGGAGCTACGAGGAAATGCCAGGGATCGATCCTTCGATCGTTGTGCATGAAATTAAAATTTACCCAGGTGTTAAACCTGTTCAAAAGAAACTCCGCTTGGTTCATCCTAAGAAAAATGTGGCTATTAAGGCATAAGTTGAGAAATTATTGAAATCTGGCTTCATCTATCTTGTCCCCTTGACGAAATGGGTTTCTAATATTGTTCCGATCACTAAAAAACAAGGGACAATTTGTGTCTGCGTTGATTAAAGGGATCTCAATAAGGCTTGTCCGAAAGATAATTACCCTACACCCTTCATCGACCAGATCATTGATAATTGCGCTGGTAGCATGATTTTCTGTTTCATGGATGGTTTCTCAGGATACAACCAGATTGACATTTTACTCGCTGATTAACATAAGACAACCTTCATCTGCCCGTGGGGAAATTTCGCCTATCGAAAATTGCCATTTAGTCTCAAAAATGTTGGTGCTACATTCCAGTAGGCCATGCCATATGCTTTCCACGATATCAAACATATTACAGAACCTTACCTCGATGATTTACCTGCCCATTCATCCAATCAATCCGACCATTTTTGTCGTCTACGAGCTATTTTTCTTCGATGTCGGTTCTACTGTATTTGTTTGAACCCACATAAGTGTATCTTTGTTGTCGAATCAAGTCGACTCCTCGATTTTGTTGTCTCTAAAGACAGGATTCAGGTGGATCCTTTAAAGATTAAATCTATTCTTTCTTTACCTCCACCCAACAATATGACACAACTTCAAAGTTTGCAGGGGAAAGCAAACTTTCTTCGTCGTTTCATTTGTAACTACGCTAAGATTACCAAAGGATTTATGTGATTGTTGCAGAAAGACACTCCTTTCATCTGGGATGACACTGCTCAACGATCCTTTGATGCTCTAAAGCATGCATTAACCAATACACCTTTTTTACATCCTCCGAATTATATGCAGGACTATATCCTTTACTTAGCATCCTCTACTTCCACTATTTCTATGGTGTTAGTTCAAGAGGACCCTAACGGTGATGAACATGTGATATACTATCTGAGAAAAAGTCTATCTGGTCCAAAACTTCAATATTCACATGTTGAGAAGTTGGCTCTCACAGCTGTCATTGTTGTCCAGAGGTTTCGCCATTACATCTTGCTACGCACTACCACGATTATCGCAGACTCTAACCCCATGTATCATATTCTGACACGTCAAGTCCTTAGGGGAAAATATTCCAAGTGGATTGTTATTCTTCATGAATTCGATCTCGAGTTTGCCAAGTCCAAAGCCAAAAAATCCTTTGTGTTTGCGGAACTTATCTGCGACCTTCCCCATGCCGATGAAGATAATGAGCCTAGAGATTCTCTCCCAGATGAAACTTTGTTCCTCATCATCACGCCTGATCCTTGGTATGGAGATATCCTCCTATATCTTCAAACCCAATGTTTTCATCCCAATATCTCCCGTGAAGAACGTCGTCATATTCATCACCATTCTCGGCGTTACCTTATCATCGGTGACACTTTATATCGCTATGGTATCGACACTATCCTACAACGTTGTTTGACTCATGAAGAGGCTGGATGTGTTCTTAATGACTGACAGCTTGCAGCCTGTGGCGGTCACCTTTCTGGGATGGCTACAACTCAGAAAATTTTACGTACTGGTTACTTTTGGCCCTCCATCTTCAAAGATTGTATCGAGGCTGTCAAAAAGTGCCCACCCTGCCAAGTTTTTCATAAAAAAGGCATGCACCCACCCTGCTCTGCTACATCATGTTGTCGCCATCATCCCCTTTGCAAAATGGGACATTGATTTCATGTAGTGTAAGCCTACCTCAGCCGGGGGGCACGGTTATATCATCGTTGTCGTTGATTACTTCACAAAATGGGTTGAGGCTATGCCTACCTTTCTTAATGATGGCCAGACTGCAACTCTTTTTATCTTCAACCACATCATTACTTGCTTTGGTGTTCCATAAGCCATTGTCACTGATCATGGTTCACACTTTCAAAAATAGATGATGAGTGAGTTGCATGCCAAGTTGGGTTTTCGCCACGAGAACTCATCCCCTTACTATCCTCAAGAAAATTGACAAGTTGAAGCTATCAACAAGGTCCTTAAAACCATGATTCAACGTATGGTAGGGGAAAACAAGACATATTGGCATCTACAACTTTTCTTTGCTCTCTGGGCTTACCGTACCTCAATGAAAACTTCTACTGGATTCACTCCTTTCCAGTTAGTATATGGTGCAAAATTCCCTCGTTGAAACTCAAAGTAGAACTCCTGCCCCATACTTCTGTTGAAGAAGAACATTTCCTATATCTGACTAGGTTGGATGAAACACGTCATGATGCTTCTCTTGCTAATGAGACATATCAAAAGTGAATGAAGAGTCAATATGACAAATCCGTCCACCCTCGTACTTTTGCAGAAGGAGACCTAGTGCTCGTTTATGACTAGGATCATGATAAGTTAGGGATAGACAAGTTAGAACCTCTATGGCATGGTCCTTACATCGTGAAACATGTTTTACATAGAGGTGCCTATGAGCTATTTGACTACGACGGAATCTCCCTGGGTGAACCCCGAAACGAGCTTTACCTTAAGAAGTATTATGCATAGACCATCTAGCATGCGTGCTTTGTACACTATTGTATTTTAGTTTTGGTGTGTCTTTTTCTCTTGCGTGAACGAGTTTTGTCTTAGTCGCTTATACTTTGTCTTGTGATTGTGTGTGCAGATGACATCTCCCTTTTCTATATTTGTCGGGTTTGGAGATGGCGCTAGTCGACACACCCATAATATTGCTTCTGCAGCTTGGGTCATTTACCACTCTGATGAGTTGGTGAGTTCAGGAGGTATTTTCTTAGGATCAACAACTAACAACATGGTGGAATATCATGCTGTCATCAAAATTTTAACCGAAGCCTCCTCCCTAGGTATATCTTGCATGATTATTAACCTAGACTCTCAACTTGTGGTCTGCCAACTTAATCGAATCTATGCCATTCACAATCCTATCCTATTGTGTCTCCACCTACGAGTTCGTCGTCTTGAAAGAATTCTTGATTTTATCGAATACATACACATACCAAGAGGACTCGATACAACTTTAGATTCGTTAGCCAATTATATCATGGATCAATATCTCGCACATAGATGATGTTTCATAAAGAAAACAAATCATATAAAATACATCACATGTAAATTAAACACATCACATAAAGACATTATTATTTGCAAACATCATTTGGCACTGCAAAAACTCGGATATGTATATATATCCTCGTAATAGAAAATGTTTGGTTCCATCAAAAAAGGTACATAGAAGGGAAAATTTTTGGGTCCTCATGCCCATAACATTGTTATACAGACTATAAAAACATCAGGAAGGTCCTAATCCTCCCGCATCACTTTGTGCTCTGAGTAGCACACTACTGCATAGGCTACTCGTCTCAATAGGGAGTTCATACCCTCAAGGACTCCCACTGTATGTCTCTGTAGATGCAAAGGTACATCCTGCCTCCTAATAGGAGAGACACCCATTGTGAGACCTCAAAGGTTTATTTTAACCTCCCAGAGACCCCCTGTCGCTACCTCATGCTCTATTGCTATCTGGGCATCTCCATGACTCCCCAGTACCGACATCTCCGCCGGACATGTTGCTCCTCTGTATGTGCAATGAAACAATACATCTGTTAAAAAACTCTTCTAAGTACACATAAAAATAATATAAACTTTACAATAAAAAAACACTTGGCAAGATTCTTTTGGTTTCTCACTTGACACATCCCAGTCCATTTCATCTGGAAGAACTAGGTCCATGCTATCCCGAAAATCCACTCCGGCATATGGGAAGTCCTCTATGACGATCAATTAGCATCTTAGCCAAGCAAAGACGTCACCTGTAAATCTGAACTCTGACTCCGTCCCCAACCTTAGAGACATACTTGTCCAATGATCCATACGTGGTTCACCCACTGGTCATACTGCTAGCGCAATCTGTGGAATGCATTCTTAGAAGAACGAAACCAGAAACAAACCATATCCAAAATGCTTCTGCTTCTCCATCCTGCATCTTGAAATATGATCCTTCACATTTTGAAGGAATCTCATGCTCCAGTTAAATACAGTTGGCTCCATACACTGTAAAGCATAAGCCACCTGCGATCTCAAAACTAAGTGTGAGCTGGTACTACCTGCCAAACTCGTGATGGAAAATAAAATAGATCGAAGAGGTAGATCCCTAACATATTTTATCACAATCCTACCTCCCACCAATCTCGATCCTGGGATACAATGATTTTCCAGATATTCTTCTATGGGCACTAGAAGTTCCCTTTGTCCAGATAAGATAATAGGGGTCCCTCTCTTCGAGAGGTCGGTCAGGAAATAAACATCCTTTAACTCAATGGTAAGCAGCTGTGTCCCAATTTGGAATCCCTATTCCGCAGTGTTCCACAACCTGATTATGTACTCAAGGAGAAGAACTTCCTTTTTCATCTTTTGCATCTTAAAAAACTTGAGGAGACCGCAATTCCTCAATGCGGCCCTTGATCGAGAGTTTTGCAAAGCAACCACATCATTGAGTTCATGCTCACGCTCCTTCCACTCGATCATGTATTTTTCCAAGTATAACCTACAACCATTGTCAACAAAAGACCATTAGTCATGCCACATTAACAATTTTTTGGGTAATTCAAACTTTAAAATCATTTTTCTTTTGTTTGTCATGACAACGCTCCCTTAAGCCTTTGATCAAAGTGCTAACTATTCCCCAATGGGCTTACTAGAGCATTAATATTTCAAAGAGTGATCCCCCTAGATTTTGAGAGGAGCGTCGAGCCCTTTTTGGCAATTTTTGTGCATTATGGCAGTGCCCCCCTTAATCCTCTGAACAGAGCGCTAGCTCTCTCCCAACAGGCTTAGATGAGCGTTGAAAAATCGAATAACACTCCCCCTAGCCCTTTAGGGGAGTGCTGAGCCTCTTCGACGCTTAGAGCCTTCCAAGGCTTCAATTTTAAAGAAAAAAATTACCTAAGAATGAATTTTAAACCATGCAAAATGTTTGGAAGAAGAAGAGGACCAGCCTGATCCAGATAGAGGAAGAAATGGATGACTGTAGCTCCGGCACCGATGAGTCCTAGAATCGCCCTCCAAAGTCAATTTCTCCACTACTAGAAGTCTTGGCACAAATGAATTGGTAAAAGAGATTTGTTACCCTATACTACTATTATAGATTTCATTTTTGCTAAAACCATAGTTATTTTGGGTTTTTGAAAATAATTTTGGAGGCACTATTAACATCCTGGTATGCAGTTTTATCATTATTGGCAGGTTTCAGAGAAGTTTTTTTCGATTTCTATCTTGTCGCATTAACGAGCATGGTCTTAGTTCCTTCTCATGCTCGAAAAAAAAAACATGAGAACGCACTGAGTAAACTTTTATCTCTTTTTCGGTCTCGCATGGATACACGAAAAAGGAACCCTCCAGAGTCATCTTTAAGCTCTTTTCAGACTCTCTAAATATGAAAAGATTATCGAGTGATCTTGCTTCCTTTCCTACTCGTTAAAAGGTTTGAAAGGGCGTCTTTCGAGGGACAAATTATCTCTTTTTCGACCTCGCGAGACTAACATTACGAAAATGGACAACACTGGAGTCGTCTTTAAGTTCTTTTTAGACTCTCTAAACATGAAAAATCACCGAGTTTACCTTCTCTGGACTCGTTAAAAAATATACATTGAAGGGCCCATACGGGACCAAACCCTTGCTTCTTCCAGTTCGTTAAATAAAGGAAGAGGGACTTACCGAAGGTGAGTTATATTGAGCATGTGTTACCCTCCTCGAGCTCGTTAAATTAAAAAGAGGTACTCGTCTATTTGGATGGGGGAAAAATTTGAAGGAAACAAGCCAAGCAGTTTTTGAAAACATCACAAGTCACTCTTACGGTCGGCCTTGAACACGCCACTTTGTCTTTGCATACATTTTAATCCATTGAACCTTTGCACTGAGCTAATCCTCTGAGTTTCTTTATTCCTTTGGGTCACCCGACAAAAGTCACAGTATCCACTTCATTATCATGTTTTGGTCCATGTTGTGTTTTTGCTGTTGTGCCTCAGTATTCAAGGGAAGTATCTTCCTCGAGAGTCAACCATAAGAAATTTCTCGTTTCATACCTGTGTCAGTCCATGTTCATTTGATCCACCAATTTACATCTGTGTGTCAGTTTCATGTCGTTGATGGGGGATACATCAAGGCCCTCCTTCGACGAGTTTGTTCCTGTCGACTTCAACACATTATTCGAAAATTAGACTTAGAAACCAGTTAGTACCTTGGGACCTACATGCCTCAATGGCAGGCCTCCTTGCTTCCGACAGTGGGTTTACATAATTGACCTCTGATCGAATGATTCCATGGATGTTCGACTTCAACTCATCAATTCACATTCACTGGAATGTACTAGGGTACCTTGGGAATCATTGACATCAATGGTGATTTCCCTCGCACTTGTTAACGGTTTACCTCAGTGACCAGTAATCAAGTGGTTTCTGCCATGTTCGACATCAGGACATCTATTCACATGGTTAGATTCGTACTGCATCAGGATCAGTAAGAAGACCCTGGGTTGAGTGATCACTTTGATATGTACTTTGCCCAGGTTGTGACAGAGTTTCTCTTGAATATTGACACATATACTGTCACATAGATCCACTTTGTATTGGTCCGTGGCTATGTATTGTCATCTCATAGATCCATTGTGTATTTTTCGTGGCTACGATCAATTAATGTCATGGAAGTATAGATCCACGTTGTATCTTTGGTGGCTATACCTTTTTGTTAATACAATTATGGATCCGCAATGTATCTTATGGCGGCCATACATTGCAAGTCTTTATCACCCAAGCATAGGTATGCCTGCCTTAGGTTTGAAACATATCATAATATTTGTTTGATGGTTGTGTGCAGCTTCTTCCAGGTTCTCTGAGTCCATACCCTTGCTCGAAAAAGTCTACAAAGTACTTCAGTCATCGGTTTCCGTCTTCTAACTTCACACTTTGGGGGGCAGTCTGTTACACATCAAAATTAATCACTTCAATGATGACCTACTGTCGTCATTACAAGTGTCGCACTTTGGCCACAAATGTTGCAAGTGTCACAAATATCATATTTTCATATTGCCTATGTCGTATCTCGAACGACATCACAGGGACACTTGAGACATCCTCAGAGACTGGTTAAAAGAATGATATGTCATTTGGTGAAGAGTAAAAAGGTTTTTCCTTGAGAAAAACCACTTGAAAGTCACTTTTGAAGGGTAGCGCTCCCCTACCCACTAACAGGGAGTGCTATCACTCCTTGCCTTCCTTTGGGGGAGCGTTGCAATGCTCTGTGCACCATTCCGGGGGAGCATTGTGCTATTGATGAAATCATGGGAAAATCCCCCTTATCTCTGGAGTCAGTTTGATTCGAATCTGAGGTCAAGGCTGGATCTTAGGGAGGATCCACAACTGATGGAGAAAGATCCTCAAGCTGTCCCAACAATCTCTAAAGTGGTTAGGCTTCTCCAAGCCTATATAAGGAGGCCTCCTCATGGTGAAAAGAGGGAGACATTGAAGGCATCAAACTTATGATTGCATAAGGGAGATAATCAGTGAAGCATAGTCATTTTTCTTGTGCATCATTTGAGCAAGGGGTTGGACAAGGAGAGATGGAAGAGGCTGCCGCAACTTCATCAATGGTTCGTAAGTATCTCTTTTGAGTTCTCATTAATACATGTGCTTGTCCTGTTTCCTTCAAGATTGTGTATACCTACATGAACTTGTCTTTAATGGATAGATCTAGTTTCAAACTAATCGTGGTAGAATATGACACATGTTTTGTCTTTGATTGGATTGCAGGACTTGTTGAAGAACTTGAGGGTCAGAGCTCAACTTGGACTGGGCAAGGACAACCATCGTAAAAAAAGGGTACATCTTCTTCCTCTTCTCTATAGATTAGCTGAGCTAGGTTTAAAGGGATGTCAGTGATCAAAGTTAGCACCTTTCTATCTTCTTCTTAGAAGTTTAGGATCCAAGAGGGAATTCACCTGTCTGCAGGGGGATTTTCCTGTAACACACACTCAACTTCTTGGAAGAAAGCAAGAAAAGTTCAAGCGAGAGAGTACAAGTGAGCATGAAATAAAATCAATCAAGCATGAAGTTCAAGCGGGCGATTCAAGTGAGTGAGTTGCAGATAAGCCTTCTTCTGTCAAGTCAAATTGTAATCAAGATCTACTTTCACAAGGAGACCTCATTTAGTGTTTTGAAATGGCTTGAAATCTAGAATTATTAGAGTTATTGAACGCTCTAATAAACACCACTGAAGACAACACAATGATATTGAACGAAGAAACTCTTCAATCAGTGCTAACTTGTTTTCCAGTGACACAAGCTAAAGTTATACTTCTTCAATCTCTATACCAACTATTGAATGATGAAATCAGGGATATGAAAAATCAACGGCTAGTGAACTGTTCCGGACTAGTTTTTTTTCTAGAACAACCCTCTCTATAATGATGATGATGATGATGATGATGATGATCAACCAATGAAGGAGCAACTTAGTAAGAAAACTCTAGATGCAGACAAAGACAAATCTATTCATGAACCTACATTTCAAGAGTTTTCTTTTGACTTTAGTGAAGAAAACCTTTCAATGCTGCAACAACATGCAGTAAATCCACTTCCACAGATTTCAAAGCAACATGTTCATAATACTTTTTCCAAGACCATCATCAGACCTTGGGAAGAAATTATCTACAACAAGAATAGAACATGACTTGGATATGACAAGGAAGTTACCTTTCATATTCCCGATTATTCTAGACTAATCAAGTTCCAAAGTGTTGGATTCATTCAAGAAGATTCACTTTCACCTGTTGAAGTTCAACATCAGAATAATAAGTTCCAACATTGCAATTGTGTTGGTCACAAGGAGAATTAGTGTTTTGAGCTCCATCCTTGCCAGCATTGTGGAAATCATAACCATTCTTCAGACATATGTTCAACAATGAAGAAACCTGGAATATTGAAGATTCACTATGAGTGGATTGATACTTGGCAGTGGTCATCAACAACCAAGCGATTATACAAGTCTTACCGTAGAATTCAATCTCGAGTAAAGACCAATCTTGCAACACATAGCATTTTTGTACATCACATAAGTGGTCCCCTTATGACGTAGCTTTCGAGCATGGCCCTCACGGGATGAGATAACATGTGGTTGTTTCCACATGCCCACTTTGTGTTGTACTCAAATGCAACAAGTATGGTACTCTCTTGAGCATAGAAGGAAGGAATACAATGATGAAACTCTCATGCACCTTAAGGAGGGTAGTTCAAAATTCCAGTGACGATGGTTCTTGAAACCACTCGTGGTCTCTCATTTCAGCTGACAAAGGGGGGAATTGATGATGAAATTGAAGATGGTTGTCAGACATAAAGTTTTGACAACAACAAACATCAAATTTGCCAGATGGGCACGTAATTTTCCAAATGGGCAACTGCAGTTTGTAGATGTCAAAATTTAGAAAAATTATGGTTCAATAAGTTTAAGTTGAATCATACATAATTGGGATGTTGATTTTGATTTTGAGAGCAATGATGTGGACGTTTGGTTCACATAGATGGTCATTCGACCTAGCAGAGGACAAGAGGATCCTTCTACATTGCAGCTTGGCATTTGATTGAGTTGTTAGGCATTTTCATGGATGTGTCATACTAGAAGCTGATTCACTTCTCTTGGTTCACTCTCATCAGATTGGAGTTTACATTAAGTGAACAATTGCATGCATTTTGGCTCACATGATTACATAGTGAGATTTTCTGTAGATGACAGACTTTGGCAGGATTATGGTTCAATGACTTGCGATTGAATCATACACAATATACATTGGGATGCTGTTGGACACCTAAAAGTGTCAATATTGGTTAGTGGTCATCCAAAAACCATCAGATACATGGTATCAATTGGTTAGTGGTTATCTCAAACCACATATTTAGAGAGCACTTTCAGTGATACACTGATAGTAGAGTGGTGATACTACATGTTCACCAATTAGCAGAGGACATCAGATTCTTCTAACTCAAATGCTTGGAAAAATTATCAAATTGTCAAGCAATCTGTGAATGTTCAGATATTGCAGATGTTCACTTCCATATCTCAGCTCTCTTCGAATTCATTTCAAATGAACCATTCAACATCCAGATTGACATTTTTTTAGGTAGTTCTTCATTGAGGCTCAGTTCAGGAGTTTCACTATGAAGACTTGAAAATGATACCGATTTATGCTTTATTGTTGGTATTATTGATCAGACTTGTGATTGAGGGGGGGATTGTTAGGCTATGGCTTACCTTTACCAATCACTAAGTCTAATTGTCACCTATATTTGTATTATTCATTTAGGATGTTAGTAATATATCCTCAAGTGATGACTATTGATTTAGTTAAGATTGCCTAGCCTAGTCATCATGCATGATTTTAGGATCTAGAGCAAGTCTTTCTATGATGTGGCATCACCCATTGTACTATAAATATGTACCATTAATGTGAATACAAAAGAATGTTCGCTGGTATGCCTTTTTCATCATCTTGTTGTTATTATGCATATTTTATCAATTGATATCATAGATTTTTTGTTTTATCAACATTAATAATAAAATCTAGACAATCATTATTAGTATGTATATATAAGGTAACCATATATATAATTGATTGCGTACTTCAAAGATTTTTTTATTGAAAAAACATGACCATGAAAAAAAAAAGTTAAAATCTTATTGAATATGTATTAAGATAAATAATTTTAATTTTTTTTTGTTATGAAACCCAATTCCAAAATCAACTATTAAGATTAACACTAATTTCAATTATATATTGTGTAAACATCACTTTATATAATGAATGTTAAATCAACTACTCAAAATTACAAAAAAATAAAATATTTTTGATGAATAAATATTTATAGAAAATAAATCATGGGTCTATTGAATTTAATGTGGTGGTTAAAAGAAGAAATACCATTTTCTTTATTAATATTTAATTTTTATAAATACTATTTTGATTTCTTAATAAATATATGGTTATAATGACAACCTCTTATTAGTTTTTCTTGGAGGGATTTATAGCATTTGATATGTTATTTATCGTATATTAGTTTGGATTTTACCAAAACAAATTTAAGTTTTTCTTAAGATATGACAACAATATAAGTTATTTTTTTTTTAATTATTTTAAAATAATTTTCTAAAATATGATTGGTTATTCAAATCAACTTCTTATTGCCTCGTCTGTAAAATAAATGTTGTACAATACAAATAAATGATGCAATATTGTAGTCCAACTAAATACTATAAAATAAATGTTGTAGTTCAGAGAAATACTATAAAATAAATGTTGTAAAACATATAATCTTTTAGAAGAAACCACATGTTCTTAATCATTAAAACCATTCATAATGTATTAAAAAATATATAAACTTTTATAAAATCTTGTTTACTTAAATAAAAAAAATTTCAGCAACAATTTTTTTTCAAAAAATTATATTTCAAACAAAATAAAAATTCAATAAATAAATAATATATCAAACAAACTAAAAATAAAAATTATTTAAATAAATAAATAAAAATAAATCCTAATTCATAATTCAAATATTAAATATGACATACAGCTAAACTAATATAAATTATAAATCTCAAAATATTTGGGAGTTTCCCTTTTTCGTGTCTTAAAATATTGAGTTTATGAGTTTTCGTTTTTAGGTTTAGTATATGAGATCGAAGTGATTATTATTTCTTCATGTTTTTCAGTCGTGTTTATAAGGTGAATAGATTTTTATTCTTATCGTTTTACTAGTATGTGTTGTTTCTTTTATCTCAAGTTTTTTCCAAAAGTTTAATTTTTAATATTAAAAAGTTTATTTTTTAATATTAAAAAAAAATGATGTTTTTTTATATTTTATAAATTTTGATATTTATTATTATTATTATTTATTATTTTTGGTTATTTAATATATTAATTTATGTATTGATTTTTATTTATTTATTAAGTAATGTTATTTTTTTGGCTTTTGATCGGATATAATTTTTTAGGCTGCTTTTCATTTATTAGTAATGGATATAATTTTTTAAGGCTGCTTTTCATTTATTAGTAATGGATATAATTTTTTAAGGCTGCTTTTCATTTATTAGTAATGGTAAATGTTATTTTTAGCTTTTGATTATGTATAGTTTTTTAGGTTGCTTTTCATTTATAATTAGTAATGGTAAATGTTATTTTTGGCTTTTGATTATGTGTAATATTTTAGGCTACTTTTCATTTATAGTTAGTAATGGTAATCCCTTTTCAATAATTATTGCATCTATTTCTTATGGTTTAATTGTTGTATATTTTTCTTCTTCTCTTGTCTTAAATATGGATAGGATTCTGTTGGCATTATTGATTATGTGTTGTTAATGATGGAAACATGAGTCAAACATGTACAATAATTAGAGGAAAAGAAAGATCACCTTGGGGTAGAAGCAATTCGTGATCATTGTTAATCACGATAGGATCAACAATGATCCTATGTTCCTAAAGCTCAGGGAAGATAGCGGGGAGATTCTACAAAGAATATACACACAAAATCAGAGCATGCATTGTTAAGGTCTTTGGAAAGGATGAAGGAAAACTTAGAAGGGAGAGCGCATTGCATAAGTGCTATCGGGATTGAAATCCCCACGGTAAAACTCCAAAAGGATCAAGGAATAATCATGTCCGTTGATATAGTTCTCAGGAAAATCTTGGACCGTCAGATCACGCAGAAGCTAGAGCTTACACAGAAGAATCCCTTATGAATGATTGTGGAAATCTAATCGTCCATTCAAATTTTGGGAGTAATCGCAACCATCATATCAGTTAGAACCATTGATCAAAGCCAAGTGGAAGGATAACATAAGTTCCAGGACATCAGAACTTCGCCACTTCGACGAACATTGGAGATAAGGCAGAGGCATGAACTCGCGAAGTCATGAAATCCCGCCAACCGTTAGATCAAGGAGGGACTTTGGATGAATTCTCGACCATTCGATCGAGTTTAGTGGAAGGACAAGGTAAGCCACAATATCCCGGAGTCTCAAAATTAAATGAACTCATGTAGAAATACGATTCGTTGTATCAGGTGGTCAACTCTAGCATTGAACTACTCCGACGATCAGAAGTTCAGAAAAACCAAGAATACCCGAAGGTCGGAGCCCCGAATCCCCGAAGTGAATGAGGGCCATCAGATCTGGCCAATGCATGGTGACCGTTGGATGAGGATATGCGAGTCCAATGGTGGTCAACTTCGGCGCTGACCACTATGGCGAAAAGAAGTCTGAATCATGTAGGAATACCCAAAGGTCGAAGCCCCGAAGTCACGAACTCTCGTCAACCGTCGAATCAAAGGAAGAGTTGGGAAATCTCGCTGACCGTTGATCAACATAAAGTGGAAGGATAGGGCAAGCCTTGAAATCCTGAAGTTTGGAAGTAAAGCTAACTATTGATCCATTTCAGGATCATTCTCGACCGTTGAATGAAGTAGTGGAAGGATATGATAAGCGGGGCCAAAGGAACGAATTCCTGGAGTAAACAGAGGCCATCAGATCAAGACAAGGAAATATCAAACGGTGGAAAAACATATTCAACACTTCGACGATGATTGAAGGTTGATATAAAAGTGCAAAAATCTTGGAGCCACGAAGTACCGAAGCCACGAAGTGCAAAGCCATGATCTAGGAGGGAGACATGTGGCAGGAGACAAAGATGACATGTGGCCCAATCAGGTGGTAACAAATGTCATGGTCGATGTGTCACATAAGGACCTTGAAAGTCATGAATTAGGGTGACACGTGGCACATAGAATTAGGGTCCATGTCATATTCAGTGACGTCAACAAGCCACACTGAGATGACTAACTTTGGGGATATCCAAGCTTATGTTATTAGCTAATCGTCGAAGGCCAGAATCATGAAGTAACATTAATCGTTGATCTAATTAAGAATAATTCTCGACCGTTGATCAAACATAGTGGAAGAATAGAGTAAGCATAAGGTGTTAACCGAAAAAAAGTGATCATTGTCGTTTTATGACTTATTCGGTAGGTAAACCTCCAGAGGAATTGAACTGCTTCAGAGTTCTAGTAACCCGGAGTCCTAAAGTCATGAATCTCTGAAGTTCTGGAGTAGATGACAGCCGTCCACCTCCACTGAAAGTTAAGTCAGAGTCGTCGATCATCTAAAAGACAAAGTTCAAATGAATGTGCAAGGATTAGAACAGACCGTCAATATGAGAACTTCGAGAGTAATGATATCCATTGGATTAGCCAACATGAGATGTAACAACTCTAGAAGGTAACAACTCTGGAAGAATACAAATATTGAATGACTGCAAAGGCAGGAAGTCGCGAAGGATGAAGTACCAGAGAACCTGGTTCCATCACCGGTCACGTGATAAGGTAAAGAAGCTAAAGGGGCTAGAAGTACATAAGCCCTCAAATGCTTGAATATTGTTGCACGTAGAAGAATAGGGGCGAAAGAAGAAAACGCTAACATAATAATGTGTGAAATAGATAAGCTCGTGGTTTTGAGCCTGCAGTCACAAAGGGAAGTGGATTGAAGGAAGCACCTCATACAAAATTCATTTCTGTAAACAACTTAAGGCATGTAGAGTAATTTGACAAAGATTAACACCATAACAATATAAAGAGCAGGTAAATCTCAAATATGATATGTTGACATACTTGGGAACGTTGCATAAGCATGGGAACGAAATAATGAGTCGATCCATATCTGTGATCAACTCACGAGGACAATTCGAATCAAGTTAGTCTTCTAATTTAATTGAGAAACTTACATGATAAAATAATGAATAAAAGGAGAAGATTATCTATGTTAAATTACATGAAGAGATGCAATAGTCCATGTCAAAAAGACAAAATGGTTCAATCCTATACCTTTTGAAATACTATATAAACCAGAAGTGGTGGTGAATCTAAGTGTGTCTTGGTGGATTAAATATATGTATATATAATGGATTGAATGAAAGTTCATTCTATCAGGTTGGTGCATGTTTACAAGCTGAGTCTTGTTATGAGGGTTGGATTCCTCACATCTCAGTTGGATCTGAGATCAACAAGCTAGGTCTTGTTATGAGGGATGGATTCCTCATTTCTCAGTTGGATATGAGAACTACAAACTGGGTCTTGAATTAGAGAGTTGGATCTCTCATATTCAGTTGAAGTTGAAGATATTAAAGGATTGGTTTAATTTGTATTCATTCAAGTTAAATACATAAAAGAAAGATATTTTATCTACTTCATACAGTTTGTGTTATACATGTTTATGAATAATTAATTGAATTGCATATATATTATTAAGTTAATTCAGTTAATCAATGAAAGTGTGAAAAACAGTCTAAAGTTCCAGAGACACTGATTCACCCCCCCTCTAAGTGTCAAGTGTATATTTCGACAGACTCACTATTGCAAGACCAAAACATCTACATGAATACCCTTGACACAATGAATCTATAAACAACCAATATTAATCTATCACACTTTAAAAGATCAAAATGTCAAATTAACAAAATATTTATTAATGAATTGATAATAAAGTTGCATATCATATTAATGGTTTCTTGGAAATGTTCTTATAACTATACAATCTCATATTTTTCCCATGTTCTGCCTAAGTGGTTGGGATAGGGCATAGCCATGCAAACAACCCAAGGTGTAGAGTCCTTGTGTGTGAAGGAAGTTGTTTGACCTCTCAAAGTTAGCTTCCCTCTATCATCAAAGGGGCACAAAACACGTAGGACAAAAAACATCCACATAGTTAGTGGCTCCCCTACCAATGTAATGATTGATTGGTTGTAGGGTCATTGTGTTTGTTTGTTTGGCTTTCATGAATCCTCCTTTCTACAACATGTCTACAGTTGTGTGTGAGTAGTATACCTAGGGATATATCCAATGGTAATAAAAATATATATATGGTTATGTATTTTTATGTATGTAGGACATTTCTAGTAAATAAAACCCATGTAATAATGTGTAAGGAATAAATGTAAGAAGGCTTATTGGAAGGTTCTACCTACAAGAAAGTTCCTTCTATGTAATGTTCCTAGGAGGTAGATAGTATTATATAAAGAAGTATAAACCATGTAATGGAGTATGGTGAAGTATATTGTAATTGTAACAGGCTTTGATTGTGGAGTAGTTTCCTTCCTTAAGGAATAGTATATGGTGTTACCCTACCTCAAGGGTTTTCTCTACAATTCTCTTGTGTTGATTATTTTGTGTGTGTGATTTGATTTATTTCTAAAATTAAGGGATTTCATATCTAGATTTTATATTTAGGTCTATTGAGTACACAACAATACATAACAATACATAACCACATATCTATTATTATTCTCATTGGGTACCTCCCTGGGTGCCCCATATTACCCCCTTGTGTATACTACAGTGCGAGTGTACAAACAATGAAAAAATCCATGGATTATGAGACTTCACATACTTGAGTTATATCCCCAACCCATTTGGTGCATATTAAATAGTTTTAGTGATATGAAGGAAGGCCTTGTGACAACATTGGTCAAGTTGTTCTGATCCAGGTGGATATTGGTGGCCACCCACCTCTTCCAACTGGCTCAAAACAATTTCCTGACAATTTTGGAAGCACCATGCTATCTATTGGTGGAAGCTCCATGCTATCTATGAGTCTCGACCATGTAGTGTCATTGCTACTCTGGGGGTCATCTCTATAGGATACCGAAGGTAGTTCCAAATACTGACCCACCTAAACAATGTCGCAAGGTAGTATCTCATATTACAAAATTAAGCTTCTTCATAATCTGTTCAAAAGGTGAACATAAGGATACTGCAACCACTACAGCCTCAACCCGAGCACCTTCTATTTAACAGAAGCAGGTAGACAAGAATGTAGCAAAGCACAAATATTCCTTCTGCACCCAGACATCTCATGTAGCCCAACTGGTTGAACAAATTCAACCCCACCAACAACAGGTTCATGCCAACCTTCCACAACGCAACGTCTCGAGCAAGGCAAACAACGCACCAAGATTCAATTGCTTTCCCCTCTCCCACGGGAACTCAATGCAATGGATACCATTACCTCCTAAGGAGGGAGGATTGATCGAGGTGGATATCGATGGCCACCCACCTCTTCCAACTGGCTCAAAACAATTTTTTGGCAATTTACTATTTTTAGCAGTTTTTAACTTCTGGGGCCATTTTGAGGGCCTAAATGAAGGTTTTTTGGGATCGAGCTTCTCAGTAATATGTAAAGTCTCTAATTGAGACCCCAAAATGAATCTCATCTTTGATACTTTTCCAACGAGCTATTATGCGCCCCAAACAAAGATCGTATGCCAAAGTTACGCCCCTGGGAAGTTGATACACCAAACTACTCAAAACGGGGTCCACAAAACTGTTGGATTTTCATCTTCTGCGGTTAGGGTTTTGGATTTTATTTATTATAAAAATGCCTTTGGAGCCTCGTTGTAAAATAATCTTCTTGCGAATGCGAGTAGCGGACACATCTCGTCTCAGAGATAAGCTGCTACCATTCTAGCGAGTCTTCCACTCTGTATTTTTATAGTCTTTCTACATTTTCGCTCATTAATAGAAAATTGTGTATTACTGTATCTCTGTGTTTATGGTTGCATCTCTGATACATTTCTATTATATTATTGGATATCTGAGATATCTCTGTACATTTCTTTATTATATCTCTTCTCTCATTTCGTGCCAAAAATAATCTGGATCAGTGGTATCAGAGTTGGTTGCTCTTGATCGTTTTTCAGTGCATGTCCCCGACGAGGTCCGAGTATAGCAA
>ML779483.1:47897-66746 GCA_009831015.1 Picea engelmannii | reverse complement strand
GAAGGTCGAAATGAATGAGGACTGTTAGATTTGGACAATACATGATGACCGTTGTATCAGGATGATGGTCAACTTCGACGCTGACCACTTTGGTGAAATGGATTTTAGAACATGTAAATTCACTCGAAGGCTGAATTTATGAAGTCATGAGGTTAAGACACGTAGCACTCACATTGAGAGCCCACATCATCAACAGTGACAACAACAAGGACATGTGGCGTAATCAGATGATGACAAGTGTCAAGGTCCCATAAGTATTTTAAGCATATGTAAGCCACAAATCTAAGTGACATGTGGCAACCACTCAGGAAGTTCCACATCATCAAGTTACATCACTCTGGGAGTTTTTACTTCGGGAGTTTCACCACCAGCAAATGTCCAAAGTCCTGAAGTCCTGAAGGCTGAAGACCCAAAGTTAATACTATACGTTCATCTACATCGAAGAGCATTCTCAACTGTTGAAGATTATGGACACACGTATTTTATTCGAGAGATTTTTAAAGAGGTTGGAAGTTGCAAAGGATGAAGTCCCAAAGTACCAACAATCGTCCATCTCATCAAGAGATTAAAACATGAACGTTGATTTTGGTAAGTGATCAAGCATCAACTTGGCCTAGCACCTAGTTATCGCCTGTGGTCATGTGGAATAAGAGAAATAAAGGTAAAAGATAATACATCTCTTAATTGATAATCCCGTGGTTTTGCGTTATTGGTCATATGTAAATGGTTTGAAGGAAGCACCTGAACAGAACTCAATTTCTGCAGTATTTGTAGAGATTATGGCTAAGTTAAATGAAGAGGTGTGATGGTCCAAACGAAAGGACACAATACGCTATATCTCACACCAGTTTGAAGATTATATAAACGAGATAGAGTGGCGAGAAGAAGGTGTCTTTGCAGTTCAAATCATAAGATATATTAAATCACAGAAGCAAAGAGAGATTCAATGAAGACATGATACAAAAGTTTTTCAATTCAGAAAAGAAGGGTGGTTGGGTGGTGCAAGGGCAAGTTTAAGCCTGTAGGGGAGTAGGTGCTTCCTTGTCAGTTGTAACTGACTAAATAGGGGGTTGAAGCCTCCTACTAGTTGGTGCTGGTGAACAAGGGTGTGGGTGCATCCTGATCAGTTGGTGCTGATTTAAAAGGAAGAACATCTTTCTTCTATGTAACTGCTAAAACAAAAGTTTGCAGTTAATAGAAAAGTGTTTGTGGTTTTCCCAATTGGGTTCCACGATAAAATATTGTGTTAAAATTTTGTTTTCATTAACAAAATAAAAATTGATAAAATTATTGTGTCACTCATTCACCCCCCCCCTCTCAGTGACAAGATATGATCCTTTAGTCCACATTTCACTAGGATGTATGGATGCTTGTGCTTGGAACTAGTTGACTACATTGCTTAAAAAATCCTATTATATGGCTTCCACTTATTCTTCAAGGATGAAACATGCTAAGGCGATGTAATGTCATGCACTTAGATAGAATAGTATGGTGCACTTAGGGAGGTACCCAAGGGGGGATAATTAATGTAATGTGGTTGTAATCATGGAATAAGGTTCACTTGGTAGTTGGTGGGCAATAAATGTAATAATTAGGGGTAGGTAGTATAGGTCCATATAAATACTCATGAGAGAGTATATATATATATATATATAAATAAAATTTTCAATGTATATTAAATGTTGATGATTATTGTATTATGACAAGCATGGTTTGTGTGGTGATTTCTTACATAAAGAGTAGTTGATGGTGTTACACTACCTTAAGGGTTTTTCTATATTATTATGTTCATTCTTTTGTGGATGTATTTGGTTTTCTTGAAGTTGAGGGGTTTTTTCTTTTATCTATTGAATTTTACTACAAAATACAATAAATTGAGCTTATTAAAAAAACCCTTATCATAAAAAAAAGTCTATAATAAAAAAATACCTTAATAGTATTGAGGTATAAAAAGTGTAGTTTCCAGTAAAACATTTATCAGTCATTTTACAAGAAAGGTGGTCAGGGGTGTAACTCTAAAGCAATGGATGGACACAGGGTATCAAAGGTTAATTGGATACACATCATGATTTCATATTTTGCTTCCGGGATGGATATGTCTCGATTTTAGGAGTGTTGATGATATAGGTGGATACTGGTTGCCACTCACTTGTTCCACCAATTCAGAATGGTTCCACATCTTGGCAATTTTTCTACGATTTTTTGGGTCCCAAAATTTTAGGGTCATTTTGAGGCCCTAAACGAGGTTTCTTTGGTGCAACAACACCTAACATGTGGTAGAAGGAAGATGGTAGGATGAACATAATGTCTACTCCTCATCTATACCTTTTCGATGGGGTACTCAACACCCCAAATGGAGATCATATGCAAATGTTGTGCCCCTGGGAAGTTGACGTATCAACTAACCACATAGGGGCCCACAAACCTTTTGGTGTTTCATCTTATCAGGTTAGTGTTTTTGCTGTTTAGGGTTTTTACATTGATGCTTTATGTTAAAAGGCCCTTTCGACCTATTTCTAATCATCTTCTTGCGAATGTGTGTATCTGTCACATCTCTCTCTTCATAGATAAGCTACCACCATTCTAACTAGCTTTTGTGCTTTGCATTTTACAGTCTTTTATATTTCAGATAGTCAGTAATATAATCTAAGTTTAACTGTATTACTGTGTTTCTTGCAATATCTCTGTTTGTTTCTTTGTTATATCCTTTCCTTCATGTCATTCTGAATATAATTTGGATCAATGGTATCATAAGAATCTACTCTTTGATGTTTCTTTGTGCATATCACTGACAAGGTCAGGTTATCGAGAGTTGGGTATTGAACTAGTTGAGCTTGGGGAAGAATAGTCCCACCGGCCGAAGCAACCTCCCATGGTAGAAGAAAAGAGATATGATGGAGTAGGATATTCTATCAAATTGTTGCTTGCGGAATCCCGTGCGCGACATAGGAGCGAGATGATGGATAATTTCGCCCAGATCCTTCAATGATTGCCAACAACAATGTAGGCACCTTCAAATAGTAGTCACTTCGAAGGTGAGACACCCTTTAAGGTACAAGTTAACTTTGATATTCCTTTATTTGAAGGCTAGATAGATGAAGACGCTTTGGAAAAATGGTTACGTATACTAGAGGGTTATTTCTCTATCCAATTTTTTTCCAACTGTGAAAAAATCAACTTCGCGCTCCTTAAAGCCCTTCCCCATATCATATATTTGTGGGAGACTTAATTTGAGAAACAAGTCGAACATGAGTTTGTAATTTTTGGGCCAGGACCCACTTGGGTAGCTTTTGTTGATGCCCTCAAGGAGAAATACTACCCTATTGGAAACTATGATGACCAACAGACAAGATGGACAACTCTGCATCAGGAGAGAGACCAAATGATGCCAGAGTACACCAATATCTTCCATACATTGCACAGAAAGCTGGGTATTAAATACTTCGAGCGACACCTGGTCTTGAAGTACAACATTGGCCTACATAGGTACATCCAATTAGATATGGAGTTCCTGGACATATCCTCTCTAGGAGCCGCTTATCGATATGTTGTCAAGATCGAGCAAAAGTTCAAGCAAAATAATAAGCATGATTTCAGTTTTTCAAAATCATTGCTATATAAGCCCGGTAAAGGTCACCCTAACTCCTATAGAAAAGGACAAAGAAATGATGGCCAACCCTAGGACAACCAATCCAAGTAAAAAACAAAGACAGGTAATGGGAAGTCGAATAAGGACACTGGAAAGTGGTGTGAGTTCCAAAAAATCCCTTGGCACAACACTGATGAATGTCGCTCCAATCAATCATTGTCGGCCGAGATATTTGGATGCCGACTCAGACTCTGATTCAAGACCAGATAAGGGAAAATTGATCATTGACGTAGAACCCAATGTCACCATCTCTATTAAAAAAGTCTAACTAGAGAAACTAGAGGATCCCAAAGAAGGGGAGAGCCTCTTCCACTCACATATATGGGTAAAGGGGATCCCCTGTTACAGAATAATTCCCCTTTGKACTGGTGAATTTTCCCTTGGAGTAAAAACCCCTCTACCAAGACAGAAAAACATAAGTGGACACTAACATCCATTTGAATTTAGTTTAAGTAATCAGAAAGAGAAAGAGAGAGAAAAGGTGTGATGCAACTAGTTTTGAAGTTTKTCCTCGCTGCTTCCAATCTGAGCTTGATCTCCAAACTCCTTAGTGCAAATTGATACCTRTAATGCAATAGAYAACAAAGATAAACAAATAACTCCTACTCTACAAGATTAGATCAAACAAATTCATATACAAATATTGAAGGAACAATAGASAAGCACATGCAAGAATACATAAGCTTGAAGGAAAAAKGCCAAGTATATTAAAATGAGAACCCAAAGAGAATACTTACAAACATGGATGATGATGCAACACTCCTCCAAKCTCTCCTCRTCCAAACTCTTGCATGAATCCCAAGATCATAATTTGATATATCTGTCTCTCCTTTTTCACCTTGGAATGGACTCCTTTTATAGGATTGGGAGGGTCAACCACCATGAGTAGATTTGGGGATTAGTTGAGGATATGAATCCTTTAGGTTAGTATATGATCTTAGTATAGTTCCATAGGATAACATTCAATCCAAACCAACCGCATCTCCAAGATCTGGCCTTCATAAAGAGGTGAGATTCTCCAAATTTTCCTCTAACCACAATCAATGCTCCCCTATAGTTAGAGACAAAGCGTTGATCCTATATCAACACTCCCTAAATTAGGTAAAGGGGGAATTGATATATGGGGTAACATTCCCCAACATGGCTAGGGGGGCGCTACCCTTAAAAAATGCCCCAAAAATGGTCGATTTTTCAAGTAAAAAGTGTGTTTCTAGCCTTGAAATGATGGGTTTCTTCCTCCAATATGACTTAGGGATCATGGGAAATGTTCTTTGATGGTTTCAATGGGTTAAAACACATAGAAACACATAGAAAAGTGCATGCGACACTTAGTGAGGTGCATACGACACTTACCAAGGTGCATATGACACTTTTACGACACTTAGGGTGAGATACTTAAGTGTGGCATTTTGATGTGTAACAGATTTCCCCCTAAAGTTTGAGGTTAGAAGAGAAACCAATGGCCGAAACATTTTACAATTCTTCAATGCAAGGGTGTGGAGTTGGAGAACCTGGCAGAAGCTGCAAGCAATCATCAAACAATATTAATATATGTTACATTTCCGAGGCATGCATACCTATGCTGGGAATACAAGATGACTCAAAGCACGACCACCGACTAATACATTGCAGATCCATGAAAAATACTTATTAAGGACATGATCACTAGAGATACAATGTGGATCCATACCTCCATGACATGAACTAATCGTAGCCACAAAAAATACATAGTGGATATACGAGAGCCACAGACCAATACAATGTGGATCTATGTGACAATATATATATATCAACATGCTTAAATGATCTCCTTCGTAGCTTGGGAAAATAAAATAGGAGAGTGAACACTCAACCCAGGGTCTTCGTCCCAATCCTGATGTGGTACAAATATAGCCATGTGAATAGATGATTTCATGTCGAATATGGTAGAAACCACTTGATTAATGATGTCAATGACTCCCAAGGTACCCTAGTACATTCCACCAAATGTGAATAAATGAGCTAAGTTCGAACATTCGTGGAATCATCCGATCATAGGTCAATGATGTAAACCTATTGTCAGAAGCGAGGAGGCCTGCCATTGAGGCATGCAGGTCCCAAGGTATTAACTGGTTTCTAAGTCTAATTCTTGGATGATGTGTTGAATTTGACAGGAAAAGACTCGTCGAAAGAGGGCCTTGATGTATCCCCCATCATCAACATGAAATTGACATAGGAAAGTGATGTAAGATGGTGAATCAAATGAGTATGAACTGACATAAAAAATGGAAACTGGCAATACTGCAGATGGATGGTTTGAAGTGAAACTTCCCTTGAACATGATGAGTCACACCAACTAACTTGGCAGCATTGAATCAATGAGTACCAAGAATGTAATGTGACAGAAATAAGAGCACTCTTTGACTCGACAGAAAAGTATGGTGACACATGGGATTGGGGTGACTCAGAGACAAGAAGATTACCCAACTGTAAGATGAGACACAAAAAGGTTCCATGTTCAAGGTCGACAATAGCTACCATAAAGGATTCCCAAAAACTTGACCCACTTCCTTCAGTTCCCCCCCACCGAGATATATGAGTACCTCTTTTTCATTTAACAAGCTTGAGGAGGGTAACACATGCTTGATATAACTCACCTTCGGTAAATTCCTCTTCCTTTATTTACGAAATGGAAGAATTAAGTGTTCGTTCCCATATGGGTCCTTCAATGTGTAGTCTAGTGAGTCTAGAGAAGGAAATATCAGTGGTTTTTCATGTTTAGAGAGTCTGAAAAAAACTTAAAGGCGACTCCATGGTTGTCCTTTTTCGTGATTTTTAGTGTCCGAGGTCCAAAAAAGTATAAAATGATACGATGAAGAAATCTTATAATGATTCTTGATTAGAGTGTTCCTTTTTCATAATTAGTCTCATGAGGCCGAAAAAGAGATAAACTACCACTCGAAAGACGCCCTTTCAAACCTTTTAACGAGTCTTAAAGGAAGCAAGATCACTCGGCAAAATTTTCATATTTAGAGAGTCTACAAAGAGCTTAAAGGAAAGTCCAGGGGGTTCCTTTTTCGTATAACCTTTACGAGTCTGAAAAAGTGATAAAAGTATACTCGATCACATTCTCATGTATTTACGAGCAAAAGAAATAACAAAGACTAAGCTCAGAATTGGTTTCATTTTTACACAAGCTTGAAACAAAATTAAACTATGCATGTAATTTCCCAACGTAATTTCTAAAGGTTTTGAGGGAACCCATGGATGGTTGGTAATCTACCCCCAGCGTGAAAATCCAACGGCTTAACTCCTGAATGATGATCAAAGGGTGGAGACATGCCCCCCCAAGCTTCGTTTCATTTGTCGACACTTATATTGTCATCGATTTCTGTGTCAGATGGAGGAAAAAAGGTCAACTGAAAAAGGAGGATGAAAGGAAGGTTCAAATAAGATACCTAATGAAAGACTCATCTCGACATCTAAGAGATCTAGCTAAAGAGTCGACTCGATATCTACGAGATCTAGTGAAAAGACTCTACTTGATAGGATAGGAGACTTTTTAATTTTTTAACGAGCTTGACACATGAAAAGAACTATGCTCATAACTTCTGTTTCATTTTTTAAAGAGCTTTCCACAAAGAAGAAAAACTATGCTTAAGATCTCTATTTCATTTTTTAATGATATTTCCACAGAGAAGCAAACTATGCTCAAAACCTCTCCTTGATCATGGATTCCAAGATGAAAATGCTCTGGAAGGAATACATGTCAAGGGAGAAACGTCAACCATGGATTTCAGGAGATCTTTGTTAGATGGAAGAAAAACACTCCAGAAGGAATACATGTCGACAACCACGATAAGGGTAGGGGGATTTGGCTCTAATATCCCTATCAAAGAGATGACCATGTCAACTACCGTATCTAAGTCAAGAGAAGGGAGAGGTTCCCTCTAGTGCGGCATTGAATGCATGGGGCAGATCATTACATAATTGACTCGCGGTAGGGCGAACATCGCTGACATGTATGGACCATTCAGGGAAGGTGGATGGTTGACCATCAGATGAGGGTCAATGAATGAAAGCTGGTCGATTGTTACTATGTTTCCGTTGTGAGGGAAACATATCACTTGAAAGAGAGTGGACACCAATTCTCTCATAACGTAGACATAGTCTTTCTCGAGGAGCAGGTTAAATTCAAAGGGGTCATGAACTACCATCACATCGACGTAGACCATTTTTCCTCCCAAAGTAACTAGAAACCGAGGAAGGATCCCTAGAGGTTGAATAACTCTTCTGTCAAAGGTCAACAGATTCTGAGTCATGGGAACAAGTTGTGGGGAACCAAAATCTTACCAAGCATTCACAGATATGATGCTAACAGAAGCACCTTCATCTATTATAGTGTTAGGAATATTCATATCACAAACATGTACAATGATTTGGAAAGGCATGTAAGAAAGAAGATGAGGTTCTCTCAAATGATTCCAATTAATAGAAATCATATGATTGCTTGAAGGGGGTGCCATCGGGACGAGCAAAGTACCCCCTTGTCCAGGTGAATCAATGTTAATGAGGTAGACCTGAGCGACATCCTCACTCTTTGAATGAGGAGTGGGATCGACCGATGATAGAACTTGATTGACCACTTTGGTTGCACTCTTCAAGGTAGGAGTGAGATCAATCGATGACGGAACTGGATCAACCACTTTGGAACTCCTTAGATGAAGAGTGGGGATGATTGATGATGAAACTGGATTAGTCACTTGGGTTTTACTTTTCATATGAAGAGTCGGGCTGATTGATGACAGAACTGGATCAGTCACTTGGGTTTCACTTTTCAGATGAAGAGTTAGGATGATCGATGATGGAACTAGATTAGCTACTTGGGTTAGTGGTTCAACCAAGGATGAAACTGGATTGATCACCTGATCAACTAGATTGACCGAGGATGGAACCAGATTGACCAATCCATCAACTAATGATAGTTTGGGAGATATCTTATGATAACCATTTGGAACTTGAATCTTTTCCAAAAGATAAGAAGCCTCATCCATACAAGGGAAAAGGATAGAGTATTGATCACCTTCACATAACATACGAGGAAAATTGACAGTTCTATTCTTCTTACCAACCTTAATGTCACCAGTTGACGATGTGTCACTAACATGTTTAGCATGGGCTGATGACGTGGAATACCGCATTTCTAAGACCTTGGGGAGACAAGGGAAATCCCTCAGAAAGTGGTCACCCTTACAAATCCTGCAAGGGAATTTGGGTTTAGGATTCTTTGTTTTAGACTTGTCAACTTTATCAACACTCCCAATATGATTAACATTAACTGGTTGCTCAGATCCAACATGACCTGATGTAGTTGGAGGCTTGGTCTCTTTCTGATTCTTCTTCTTATTCTTATCAACCTGGCTACTTGCTTTAGAGATTTCACTAGGCGAAGAAGGAGAAAGGGAATGAGACCTGACGGGTGAAGAAGGATAAAGGTCAACGTGAGGTTGATTTGTGGGTGGCGTGCTTACATTCGAAGCAATAGGTGCATTCGAAGCATTGGGAAAAGTCAATATTACTAGAGTGTTGAACAACCAAACTAGTAAACCGATGGTGAGTCCTGGAAGACTCAATGTGGCAATGCATGGAGGACCAACATTTCCAAAAGAAGGAAAGGAGAAAGGTTCCCTTGGAAAATAGGTTCCTTCATTGGTACTCCTAGGAAGTGACTCCATTGAAACTGACTCGACCTAAGGTCCACTAAGGAAACACACAAAACACACTACAAATCTAAGAAGAAAACAATCAAATAAACCTTCCCACAATGAAACCACTAGTTGGTGATGAAATCCAACATCGCGAGATCAATATAGGAAGGGGCTGGGATAGAGCGGGTGGATTAGTTACGTTTGCAACCTGCTTAACGAACTTATGCCTTGGTGCAATTTCCCACATGGTTTTTCCCATGGGTGTACCCTCCAAGGAGCCCGAGTGAGTTTGACCAATGTCTGACCCAGGTACAGTGAAGACTCCCCTTCACCGTCACCTTGTGTATCAACCCTACAGATAAAGGCCACTAAGGTTACCAAATCACAGTCAACCTTTGGGAGGGTACAATTGATAGTCGGGAAGGAATGTATGGCAGGATAACAAGTCTGAAATTCTTCAAGAGAATTGAAGACAAGTGGACTAGAATACTACTGAGAATCCCAAACGAATTCAGGATTCATGAAGCTCTGAGACCAAATGAAACAGTCGTTTCTCAGGAAGAATCCCCAATATACTATCTTTCTGCTACGTGGGTTAAGCTTCAGAGGGGAAATCTCCACTGCTCTCCCGCACACGGCCTCATGTTTAACCCCTATGTGAGAGAGGGATCCCGACTATTCTTATACAAACAATTGGATTTACCACTCCCTAGCACAATATTGTATGTTTGTCTGATGGGTTTGGAAAGTTATCCTCACAACCTATTCCAAATCCCTACACTTTAAGCTAATGTAGGTTCGCTACCAGATAATATAAAAGTGTTTGATAAATTTTATAAGTGCTTCATTTTAGGGCTGTTTTTTACTCAAGGGTGTGGAAGTGAAGCTTATGATGTTTTAGACTCAACTACAAAAGAATGCAAAATAATGACATGCAAATCTTTTTTTTTCAATGAATCCTACATACAAGATGGAGAAGAAGTCCACATTTCTTCAACATAAACACCCAATTCCAAAACACAATCTTCTAAATGCAATCTACTACACTACCCAAAAACAAAAACACAACTATCTTCTTTTTTTGATTAGAAAAGAAAGCAAATGCAAATCCTTTAACTCTTCATTACTTTCAATCAAACTGAAAGAGTTGAATGCAGATACAAAATACACAAAGCAAAAATATTTGAAGCAAAGAATGGAAACATAGGCTAACGGGAACTGAAAGAAACAAGTATGATAACTCACTCAATTAAGGACTCGATAATCGACAAGCATTCAAGGAATAAAATAAAGTTCAGAAAAGAATCCAAAAATTGATAAGGAGAAAGAGAAATCACTCAATCGTCTTGACAAAACGAGCAACAAGAAAGAGAAATCAAAGCTAGGTTGTGGTAAGCATAAAGTATCAATTCATTCAAAGAGAAAAGATTTGAAAATGAACTTAAGACCAACAAACCTTTTTAGACCTTTTCAATCAGTCAGATAACCATAAACTTTTGCAAAACCCAGATGAAGCCAAGAAGAAACAAGGAAAATTAATATCGTAATTTGGAAAAGGTCGCAAGCTCAAACAAGACAATAAAAAGAGTGATACAAAGGCATATCCTCAACCTAAACAAAGTCACAATCAAAAGTATAGACTATGGGCAAAATACCTCTAACAAGGGGCCGAGCAAAACATGGAAGATTCTCTTGGATCTGCTCAAAATAAGAGAGCAATGCTCCCTAAAAAAAATAGACAGAGCGCTATAGCGTTCCCTAAGAGACCACTAAGGAGTTATGATAAGTTAACCAATGCCCTGGTATCCACTTTGGGGGAGTGCTAGTTCTATAGATTCTTGAAAATAAGCATAAAAAAGCAAAAAATCAACATAGACTGGTTTGGTAACTATGACTATTGCTTGATGAAGGAAAGGGAAGAGGGAAGGCTCAGAAAAAATCAACCAAACAAGATCAACCAAGGTAAAGGTTTAGATTATCCAAGGAAAGACAAGTGAATGTCCTTCCCTAGTGGAGTTGCCAATTTTTGTTATGGGATAATTCCCCTACGGACATGTGAATTTTCCCTTGGAGTACAAACCCCTCTACCAAGACAGAAAAACACAGGTGGACACTAACATCCATTTGAATTTAGTTTAACTAATCAGAAAGAGAGAGAGAGAGAAAAGGTGTGATGCACCTGCAATGCAATAGACAACAAATAGAAACAAAGAACCCTACTCTACAAGATTAGATCAAACAAATTCATCTACAAAGATTGAAGGAACAATAGACACACACATGTAAGAATACACAAGTTTGAGGGAAAAAGGCCAAGTATATTAAAATGAGAACCCAAAGAGAATACTTACAAACATGGATGATGATACAACACTCCTCCAATCTCTCCTCATCTAGACCCTTACATGAATTCCAAGATCATAAATTTGATATATTTGTTTGTCCTTTTTCACCTTGGAATGACCTCCTTTTATAGGCTTGGGAGGCTCAACCACCATGAGTAGATTTGGGGTTTAGTTGAGGATATGACTCCTTTAGGTTAGGATCTGATCTTATGATAGTGCCATAGGATAAAATTCGATCCAAACCAACCTCATCTCCAAGAGCTGGCCTTCAGAAAGATGCGGGATTCTCCAAATTTTTCTCTAACCAAAATCATTGCTCCCCTATAGTTAGAGATAGGCTGTTGATCCTAGATCAACGCTCCCTCAATAAGGTAAATGGGGCATTGATCTATGGGGTAGCACTCCCGAAGCATGGCCAGGGGGTGGTACCCTTCAAAAATGCCCCCAAAATGGTCGATTTTCCAAGTAAAAAGTGTGTTTCTGGCCTTGAAATGATGGGTTTCTTCCTCCAATGTGACTTAGGGATCATGAATAATGTTATTTGATGGTTTAAAGGGGTTAAAACATATATAAACACACAGAAAAGTGCATGTGACACTTATTAAGGTGCATACAACACTTGACGACACTTGTGACACTTACCAAGGTGCATACAACACTTTTATGACACTTGCGACACTTAGGGTGAGATACTTAAGTGTGGAATTTTGATGTGTAACACCCCCTCCATTTCATTGTTGATAGAGGTAGCTAAAATAACCTAATATCAGTAGAGGTCGTTAAGAGGTTGAACCTAACAATGATGTTGCATCCTCGGCCATACACCATCGGTTGGCTGAGCCAGGGACGAGACATCTGCATCAACCATCAATGTCGCCTGCACTACGACATCAAACCATTCAAAGACAAGGTATTTTGTGATGTTTCCCCCCTTGAAGTTTGTGATGTTCTTTTAAAAAAAAATAATATGTGGAAGCGTCATGTTATTTATGAATCTAGACCCCATAGTGTCATTATTACTTTGGGAGGTCAACTCTATAAAGTACTGGAGGCAGTCCCAACTACTGTGGTCTCTTTGATATCTGCGAAGTACTGCAGAAAAGTGGTCTATTGGACCAAGGTATTTGTCCTCTTTATGGTCTAGTCATAAGGTGAATAAAAGGGCATTACAACCACCAAAACCTCTACATGAGGTATCTCTACATAGTAGCATCAGGTGCACAAGATAGTAGAAGAGCACAAAGACATCTTTCCCTCGCCTACTGGGGTGCCTTTGCATTGTTAGGTAAATCACTCAATTGATTTGACACTCAATGCTCCTCTGCCTAACGACCCTATATAAAAGCATTATGTTATGTAGAATGAAGAAATCAAACGCTAGATCCAATAACTAATTCTGAAGGGCCACATCAGACTAAGCTCCTCACCTTGCGGGAACCCAATTGTTCTGGTACAGAAGAAGGATGGGACAAGGGAAATTTATATTGATTACAGAGTCTTGAACAAGATCACAGTCAAGAACTGGTACCCAATCAACTAGATTGATGATCTTCTCGATCAACTCAAGGGAGCCATATTTTTTAGTAAGATTGATATGAAGTCAGGCTACCACTAGGTGTTGATTTAGAAAACTTATGTATGGAAGACAACTTTCAAGTCTAAATAAGGTCTCTTCGAGTGTCTAGTCATGCCTTTTGACTTGACTAATACCTTGACCACATTCATGCAGATGATGGATGATATATCATGACCAGTCACAAACTCCTTTATGGTCATATATATGGATGGAATCCTCATCTTTAGAAAAACCTGGGAGGAACATTTGAAGCGCATTCAACAAGTCTTGGGCACCTTGCGACAACACAAGTTATATGCCAATTTGGATAAGTGTTCCTTCAACATGCAAATAATCAAATATTTGGGATACAATGTGGATGAGCAGGGTGTGCATGTGGATCCAACCAAGATCCAAGTCATCTGTGATTGGTCAGCCCTGAAGACACTGACTGAGCTTTGCAACTTCTTAGCCCTCACCAACTTATACTACATGTTTCTCTTGGAGTTCTCCCATATCGATTGGGCCCTGAGCTAGGTGACCAAGGGTGGAGTGAAGGCCAATTGTTTTTGAGCCACATCCCAATAGAAAGCATTCGAAGATTTGAAATTCCACCTTTGCTCAGTGCCAATCCTTATTTTTCCAGACCTGCAACTGCCATTTGAGATTGAGACATGTGCTTCAGATTATTCTATCAGTGTAGTCCTCACTCAACATGGGCATATGGTTTCCTATCACAGTGAAACACTATTTGATGTTGTTCACAGATACCCCACCTACGACAAAGAGATGTACTCCATTGTGTAGGCATGTTGATAGTGGAAGTATTACATTATGGGTAAGGAAATGATCATCCACATAGATCATAGGCCTTTTCAATTCATGTAGACACAGGGAAAGTTAGAGAATGACCACCATCAAAAGTGGTCCACGTACCCATAAAAATTCCACTTGAACATAGAGTGCAAGAAGGTTAGCACCAACCATGTCGTAGATTGCTTTATTTGACCCCTAGTTGTGGTGCTAACCACAATTATTAACTCCTATGGGAACGAAACATCTGGGTAGCCATAATTATATAATAGTGTCTCTAAATTTGCTGCTACCTATCAGACATTGAGCACAGGAAAACAAGTTCTAGAATTTCATCTCCATGATGGACTGCTATTCCATCTAAGCGATCTTCGTGTTCCTTCAAGTGAGTGTGAAAATATGATTTAGGAATATCATTATAGTGTGGTGGCAAGACACTTTGGTGTGGACAAAATAGTGGCATCACCGCAACATTATTTTAATTGGTCGAAGCTTCGACAAGATGTTCACAAGTACATCAGATCCTACATTGGCTACACCATTTCCAAACCCGCCGTCAAGAAACAAGGGCTATACACCCCTATGCCTACTACAGATAGGCCTTAGGAGTCCATATACATGGATTGCATGTCCGGTCTAGCTTCAACCAAGCATGGGAATGACCGTGTCTTCATGGTCATTGATCGATTCTCTAATATGGTAGTTTTGGCACACTATGAGAAGAGCATCACAGTAGAGTCCACGACTAAGATATTATTTGAACATGTTTGGGTTCACTTTGGGCTCCCACTGACCATTATTTTCAATCAAGAGAATAGGTTCCTGAGTAATTTTTGGTCTAGCCTATGGTCGATGATGGACACCAAGATGACTGAATCGACTACCTTCCACCCACAGACTGATGAATAAATTGAGGTAGTCAACATGACGATCGTCCATATCCCGAGGATGTACAATTCCAAGAATCCATACACATGGGATGAGAGCCTTCCTTATGTTCAACATAGATACAATATATCCCTCCACATATCTATTGGCCACAACCCTTTTTAGGTGTATTTGGGGTTCCAACCATTAGCCCCCATTGACGTAGATTTTCCCATTGTAGCTGCATAGGAAGAGTCCTTCCATGCTCATATAGAGGATGATCAAGCAACCAAATTTGTGGAGTGAATGTAGCACATCCAACAACAAGTTCATGATATTTTGAAGAAATCTAATGACAAGTACAAGAAGTGCTATGATCAACATTGGGTACCACACAAGTTTCATGTGGGAGATAAGGTATGGTTTCATTTGTAGAAATAATGCCTCATAGGACCCCATAGGAAGCTCCACCCACTCCAATATGGGCCTTACACCATCACCAAGGTTGTGGGTGAGATTGATTTTGAATTAAATATTCCCCCTTTCTTTGGCTTGCACCCGATATTTAATGGTGAACTGCTTCGACCATATTTTTTACCTGAATGCAATGAATAGGTGACAATTGATCAGATCATGGACACCAAGATGAAGGAAACCCACCAACATAACATCCAACTCTATCGTGTTGTCAAAGCAATACAACTTCTTCACCAGGGCAAGTGACTCACTATGAGTCAGATTTAGCAGAACTTTCCCCGTTTGATGGAGGAAATTGATGCAATGGAGACCATTTATTCCTAAGGGGGGAGGACTGATCTAGGTGGATATTGGTGGCCGCCCACCTGTTCCATTAATTCAAAATGGTTCCACATATTGATAGTTTTTCTATGGTTTTTTGAGTCCCAAACTTTCGGGGCCATTTGAGGCCTTAAATGACGTTTTTGGCGTAAAAATGCCTAACATGTAGCCGAAGGTAGATGCAGGTAGGAAAAATGTTATGTGTACTACTTGAATAGACCTTTTTGATGGGGTACCAAGCACCCCAAATGAAGATTGTATGCAAAATTTGTGCCCCTAGGAAGTTGACGTATCAACTAACCACATTAGGGCCCACAAAACTTTTGGTGTTTCATCTTCTGGGGTTAGGGTTTTGGATGTTTATGGTTTTCTCATTGATGCTTCATATTAAAAGGATTTTTTAGCCTATTTCTAACTAGCTTCTTGCAAATGAGCATAACCATCACACCTCTTCCTTTATAGATAAACTACCACCATTCTAGCTATCTTGTGTGCTTTGCATTTTACAGTCTTTTGTATTTAAGACAATCATTAATAGAATCTCAATTTAACTGTATTATTATGTTTCTTGTAATATCTCTATGTGTTTCCTTGTTATATGCCTTACTTCATGTCATTCTCAATATAATCTAGATCAGTCAAGGATTCTGATGTTATCCTTAAGCTTTTGATCAGTAAATTGTAGGCCTATGGTTCATCCATCTCACCAACATGGATGCTTCCAAACAATATAAAAAATGAATCATGATGTGGCTGTGTGCAAAAAAGGAATTGTGGTCTGCATTTTAAATGAATTGTTGAGAGTTAAAAAACGAATTTGGTGATTGTGCAAGTATAGAGAATAGTCCTACTTATTATGGGGATGAAATGGGAGTGAAAGGAACTCTACCAAGAACAAGAATCATTTGCCAAATGGCATGGGTGACCTAAGGGCTAGGAAAATCACCCAGGCAGTGAAATAAACACTCAAGGGTCTCTAAAATTTTCCCAATCCATAAAAAAAAATGATTAGGGATCTCTTAAAATTTCCCAATCCATAAGAAAAACGCCCAGGGGTCTTTGAATTTTCCCAAGCAAGGGATAAATTCTCAAGTAGAGATTAACAATCCCAAGGGTTTGCAACATCGCCCAAGCAGTAAACAAAACTTCCACCAATAAAAAGAATGTTGTGTACAACTTGTGGGTAAAGAATAAACCATCCAACAATCTAAAATGTGTCCCAGAGGAGGAGATACAATTTATGGGTGAGTGGAAATCGGAAAACAAGATGGATATTTCTATATCTTTCATACCACAATCTAGTAATTCATGAAAATAACCCAAACATCCATTGCATAGAATGTATAAGAATTTAAACCAAGACAAGAAAAACCATAACCATTTTATTATGCTCAGATAATTCATTACAAAGGGGGTGATCTATGCATGCTCAAAATCTCATGCATTGTTACTCATTAGCAGACCCAAATTATAGATAATCATGGCTTCAGGACACCTTCACCCAATGTGGATAAGCTTCTTAACTAATTCATCCATCGACTTCGAGTAGATTTCCTTTCAAGCTCTTATTTCTGATCCAATATTTTTCCCCCATTTCTCTTTTCATCTCCCATTGATCTCCTCACTTCAACCTTCATTGTTTTAATGGTTTCCTTTGGAATACCAACCATCACAATCGTTCGCTTCCACTTCTAACTTTTCTAAAAAGACAAAGTACAATAAAACAAAAAAGAATGATACAATTATTACAACTTTTACAAAGGTTTGTCAAAGATCTAATTCGAATCACACCTCCCGATTTGAAGGATTTTGGTCCCCAAAATCTTCAACTCCTTTTAATCTTCTTCTCCGATCAATAAGTAGACTCTCACAAATATCCAAGAAAGGATGCCTCCACTGTAGGATGGAAGGTAAGAGCTGAATAGGGGCTGCCTTTTCATGGCAAGAAATGGCATTTACTATTGTAATAGGTCATTGGAAAACCATTGTTCCTTGGGCTGCAAGTGCAAATATATCCTCTTTCCCCTTGACTCTCAAATATTTCTTCTTGGTTGTTTGGTTCTTGGGATGGATTTCGGGGTGAATCCTCCAACATTTGGCCTCCAAATTTCTATTCAATCTACAGTATTGGCAATAATTCTTACATGGTTTGCTTGGCCTTCTAGAGTGCCCACAATTTCAAGCCTTATGACCCCTTTTATTACAACAAAAACAAGCTACACACTACCTTTTTAGTTTGTGATGATGCTTGCGAGCTTGGTTGCTTGGTCCCCCAATAATTGGAGTGAATATGGACGATGGAATCATCCCTTTTCTACCCTCTTATAAGTTTGTACAAGAAAATTTGAGTGGCTTATTGCACATGGCTTCATTTCAGGTTTCTCTTACCTTGACAAAGGTGGTTTGAGCTACACTTGTGTTTTCTTCTTCTTTATTGAATCCTAGGCCTTCATGCTTGGGAAGTTTTTGAGCTACAATTGGGATAAAAATCCCTTGGCATTCCTTGTGTATCCCTTGGCCCTCATAGCCCATATGTCTCATAAGCTTGGAATTGATTCCTATATTGTGCTTTTCAAAGTTACCAGAGGTCTCTTGAGGAAGAATTTTGGAAGGTGAATTCACCATGCTTTCCTACTTTATAGTACTAGATTTGACAGTGGCAATGAAAGGAGTTTGCTTGGTCTCTTGGACAATTGCTTCTAGCTTCTTCAATATCTCTTATTTCGCTACCAAGTCCTAGTATCGGTGAGCAATGACCTCAGTGAAGAACTCCTCTTGTTAATCATTCGACTTTATGAATTTCACCCCCAACTTCAAGAACCACAATCTGCTTCTGTCTAATTCTAACCTCGTGAAAGTGAAGGAGTCTTGGCACTTGGAAATACCTTTCTCCAACACATGTGCTCTCTGCCTATAATACCAACTTTCTTCTTGGATCTACTTGTTGAAGTCCCTAAACTCTTCCAACTCCTCCCTATTCAAGGCTTTTCCCATGGTAGCCGCTTCAAGGTCTCTAATGAACCTTGTATGATACCATATGTTTCGTCAATGGTAGGCCTATGGCTCATCCATATCACCAACATGGATGCTTCCAAACAAATAAAAAATGAATCACAATTTGGTTGTGTGAAAAAA
>ML779483.1:21117-39969 GCA_009831015.1 Picea engelmannii | reverse complement strand
CACTATGAGACTGGTGAAAGTGTTTATGCTATTGACTCAAGAAAAGTCCCATCCTATGGGGAAGTAAAATATTTCTATGCTCGGATAACTGCAACTCCTCATATAACAAGAATATTCACTATTATAGTGGTATATCTTCCTCCAACATATGGAGTTGTTCTTGGTAGAGATTGGTGCTTGATGATTGGAGGATATATAATGAATGATGGAAGTTGTATGATGTTGCCTCACAAAAATGGAACAATGGTAAGAGTTCCTAGAGAAGTCAGGAAATCAACCTCTTTCAGAAAAAAAAGGAGAATAAGTTGATGAAGAATTATCTCGATGCTAGAATGGGAAATTATGCTGTGTTTGATTCAGAGCAACTCAACATTACAAAACAAGAAAAGGAAAACTCTTTTCAAGGCTAATGGAGGATGTCCTTTGATGGTGTATGTTCTAAATTTGGGAATGGAGCAGGAATAATTTTTAAGAGTCCTAAAAATGTCATACACCCACATGCAATCATACTTGAATTTCCATGCATAAATAACGAGGCATAATATGAAGCATTGATTCAATGTATGATTATTTCCCTTCAAATTAAAGTTGAGAACTTAGTGATTACTGGTGATTCGGAGCTGATCATTAATCACGTCAGAAATGAATATAAAGTCGAAAAGGAAAAGTTAAAATGTTATGCAAAAAGGGTGTAAGAGCCTATGTTTTCTTTCAATTCCTTTAATATACCTTTCATCCCCCAGGAACAAAATCAAAAGGTTGATGCATTAACAATATCAACATCCCTTTTTAACACAAATAATTGTCAAGGACACATAACTTATCACATGAAGACTATTTTCCAATCATTGATTCTAGACAATCAAGAATATTTACAAGTTTTTGAAAATGATGAACATGTTATAAATTTTCTTACATATGATGACCCCATAAATAAAATTGATCCAGTAGAAAATCATAATTTACAAGAATAAGTCCATAAAGAGAATCATAAACTTTCTGCAAAAAAATGTATCAATTTGGAATCCCTCTTTACGAGAGATGACCAAATCAACATTTCAAAACCACTGTAAGAGCCTCATGTAAGAAAGGTCCAAGAAACATAGAATATAAACATCAATACCCTTGAATCACCAAAGTATATAAATTTGGGTACTAGCTGCACCAATGAAGAAATTGATCAGTATAGCCATCTTTTTAAAGATTTTCAAGATGTATTTGCATGGATTTATGCTGATTTGAAGTAATATCACAAATCAATATTCCAACATACTGTACCTCTAAAAGAAGGAGCCAAACCGTTTAAGCAAAAATTGAGAATAATAAATCCCAAGATAAAACCTTTGGTAAAGATAGAAATTGAGAAATTAAAGAACGTTGGAATAATTTCGCCTATTAGACATTCAAATTGGCTTTCAAATTCATTGTTGGTAAGGAAGAATACTGGTGAAATCCACCTATGCATTGATTTTATGGATCTTAACCAAGTTAGCATAAAATATTACCCCTTACCCAATATGGAAATGATCCTTCAACAACTTACAAGATTTGTATTAATGTCTATGCTTGATGGGTTTTCGTTACAACCAAGTCTTGGTAGCAGAAGAAGATATTCCAAAAACAACATTTGTAACACCACAGGGAACTTATGCTTATGTCGGAATGCCATTCGGATTAAAAAATGCAGGTGCAACATTCTAGAGAGCGATGGACCACACTTTCAAAGATTTCATCAATAAGTTCATGGTTGACTACCAAGATGATTTAACAATTTATTCAGAATCAAGAGAAATACATATTGAACATCTCAAAAAGATTTTTAAAAGATGTTGAATGTATGGTGTATCATTAAATCCAAAAAAATGTTTGTTTGTTGTAATGGAAGAAAAGTTGTTAGGACACGTTGTAAGTAAAGAAGGAGTGCATATTGACCTAGAAAGAATTGAAGCCATAAATGACCTAAATCTTCCCACATCAACAAAGGGAGTACAATCCTTCTTCGAGAAGATAAATTTTGTTCGGAGATTTTTCCCCAATTATGCTATCATTGTCAAACCCATAAACAAGTTACTAAAGAAAGATCAAAAGTTTGAATGGACATGAGAAATTTAGAAGGCTTTCACATAAGTTAAACAAGCCATTAGTACTGCCCTTGTTCTTGTTAGTCTAGATTTTGATAAAGATTTTATATTGTATTTTTTTGCCTCAGATGAAATCATTGCTTCTATACTTACTCAGAAAATTCAGAAGCAAGAAGAACTCCCAATTGCGTTAATGAGAAAAACACTTCATGATTATGAATTGAGTTATTCAATCATTGAAAAATAAGTATTGTCACTAGTTAAAGCGATTGCTCATTTCAGGGCATACATTTTTTTAACTCATGTTATTTCTTATGTTCCTCATTCACCAATCAAAATGATTTTGAATCAAAAACTCATAGAAGGAAGATGGGCAAGCTAGTTGTCCAGAATTCAATAATATAACTTAGAAATCAAACCTTTAAAAGCTATCAAAAGACAAGGTTTGTGTAAATTCATGACATGAACTGAAGCTTTAAGCATTCCTCCTCCCAATGGGTTTGGTGTTATAGTCCAAAGAACAAGTATGGATAATTTTGAATGGTATAAAGACATAATCTTTTATTTAAAATTAGGTTAGTTTCCCCCCGAAATGTTGTCAAAAGAAAGAATAACTATGAAAATGAAAACAAATCATTATGTTCTAGTATCTGGAGTATTATTTAAACAAAATTTTGATGGTATATTGCTAAGGTGTCTGAATAATGAAAAATATAAAGAAGTGATTCAAGAATTCCACAATGAGGTATGTGGAGGGAATTTCACCAGTCGTGACAACACACAAAATCATTCAAGTTGGTTTTTATTGGCCAACTATGTTTAAGAATTATTACAAATTTGTTCATAAGTGCATCCCCATGTCAGACATTCTCGGGAAAAATGAAAAGAGTTGCAATGCCATTACAGACTGCCATGGTGGAGTAACCATTTTCTCAATAGATTTTAGATGTGATTGGTCCGATAAATCCTAAATCCAACAAAGACTATTCATATTTATCACAACAACTGACTATTTCACAAAATGGCAAGAATTTGTAGCTCTAAGAAATGCATATTCAGAACAATTAATCCATTTCTTGAGAGAAAATATTCTGTCTAGGTTTGGTGTCCCAAAAAAATTATACCAGACAATGGCACAATTTTTATTGGTTCAAAATTAAAAAAATTATGTGGTGAATATGGAATAATCATGGGACAGTCATCCAATTATTACCCCTAGGGAAACGAATTAGCAAAGTTAACAAACAAGACATTGATCCAAATCATAAAAAAAACTATTGAAGCTAATCACAAGAATTGGCATAACAAATTAATAGATGTGCATTGGGCAATCCGTTTAACTCCAAAGGAAAGTACAAAGCATGCTTCATATACTCTAGTATATGGAAGTGAAGCAATCTTATCTTTTCACATTGAATTGAATGCCTTGACACTAATTTTATATGTTGAAGAAAAGGAAGGAAAATCACTGATACAGAGAAGATACAATGAGCTCCTGCAATTGGAAGAATAAAGATAACAAAAAATATTGGAAATAAATAAGAGGCAAGAAGCGGTGAATAAATATTTTGATAAAAGCACAACTTCAAAGGATTTTCAAAAGGATCAATTGGTTTTGTTGTGGAACAAAGAAAAAGAAAAACCACCATTCCATACAAAATTTGGAGTTCTTTGGATCGACCCATATCAAATTGAAAAAAATAATTGGATATAATTCATACTTTCTCAAAGACATGAAGGGAATAATTCAACCGTTGTCTGTCGATGGGACACATCTGGAGCATATTTTCTGTTGATTCCTCCATAGTAAAAAAAACTCTATACATAGTCTTTCTTTTTACTCCTTGTGCATATTTTTAGTTTTGGTTTTCCTTATTTTTTGTGACTCCATTTGGCCCAATGGAACATGATTATGGGTTCTCAACAACCCACAATGGGTCACTGTCCCACAGTTGGAGCCAACTGTTGATCCATATTCTTGATAAACTTGGCGTTTTCATCTAACCAACCATAATATTTTCCTTACCTATTATTCCTGTTTGTTTTCCTTCATTTTTCTTTTCTCTCCTATAATTTTTTTTCAAACACTTAGACATTTTTCAAACAATGTAGAGCAGGGGTAGCAAAAAGTCTCATGTCCGTGGGTTTGTAGGTCCGTCAACCCGTATCATACCTTTTACCTCTGTATCCTCCATAATTCACTTTCACCTTTTTATACATAGTCATTTTTTGAAGATGTGTATGCGAAGATACATATCATCCATTAAACCTTCTTGAGTCCCTAGGTCCGTAGGTCCATAACCCCGTATTCACCAAAATGTACTTCTCTTTTTTGTTCCCTGAATTGTACCTTTTTCACTTTTTCGACACTTAGAAAATTTTCACAAAAGCAAATGCAGAGCTACACGCTTCCCATTAACCTTTTTACTTGAGTTCCTAGGTCCGCAAGTCTGCTAGTCTGCAAATTTGTGATTCTCCAAAACACACCTTTTCAATCCACAATAACACTTTTTTTAAATACTTAACCATATTTTCAATCTCGATTCAGACCTCTTTACCCTTCCTCATATTCACATTCACAAGTTCACAAGTCTGTAAGTCCGCTAGTCCACATTTCTGTGTCATACATTTTACACTTCCCATTTATCATTTTGCACCTTCATACTTAACACTTTCCACTTGTCGTGATATCACATCACCACTTCCCATCACATTTATTTCCCCTGCCATGTCAGTTGCCACTTGTATAAGCATAATATTGTTATTAATTTCACGACAAATCGATTAAAGCTTGCAATTAATCCAAACCTCATGTAAGCCGACAATATTAAAAACAAGATTTATGATTGATTGAGTTCTCGAGACAATACATGGTGAAATTAAATAAAATCAAATATGCCAAGCTGTAAGTATCGACAATAGCGCCACCATTTTTTCAAAAGTAGAAAAGAATTTCAAGTAAGAAAAATGAACTATATTGCAGATATACACTGAACACATTGGGGCATGACAATAAAGAGTTCCAATGGTCCATGGCATACAATTACTACAAAGCTCTTTCCCCGACTAAGAAGAAAACAAACTTAATCTGGACCTAAGGAATATCATTAGTAGGTTGTGTTCTGGAAGTAATGGACTTTAAAGAGATTGTTCAATGGTGCACAAACAACTTCATCTCTGAACAGAGAATAATTCAATTACAAGGTCATCAACCCATTTCTCTAGCTCCTTCGACATTATCCAAAATGCTATGACTCCCTTCATCTACCATGCGATTCAAGAATGAAAAGACTGATGAATTTCATAAGCAACATAAAGGAGGAAATAGGTTTCTAAGCAATTACTTGGAGGACCCAACCAATAACTCTGAAACTTCCAAGATTGAGGTAACTTCAATAAAAAACCCATATAGAGAATTTGCATGGTTGTTCACCTGCATTGTCGGTATGGAATCTACGATGTTTATATCAATAAATGTCATATATGCCATGCACTATACTTTGCATGAAAAATCCATTATTGATTGGGGTTATCTTATCTCAAATGAAATTCCTTTCCAATGGAATAACCTCAAAATAATCGAAATTTTTATATGACTTCTTATCTCATTTTCTCCATCACTTATGCCCATGTGTTTGAAGACTGTCCAAGGGAAAAACATGTTAATTTTAAATTGGAGCTAGTTTATACATGGTATTTGGTCCTATACATACATAAATCTCAATACAAATTTTACTCAGTTCATAACAACTTCATTTCATAATTAAAAAGATTGATTTTTGGTAATAATACATCGATACTGTCCTCATAAGCAACTACCTTTCTCTTTGGGGAAGGAGATTATGAAATGTCTGAAGAATTTATTGTGATTAGATTGTTTGGTAGCAAGGAGAAGCCTTTCCTTTTACCATTCTATGTATTAGATAAACTCTTTATTGGAGAAATGTGCAAACAATATAAGAATTGCGCCCACTTCTCCCATGATAAGAGGAAAAAGTAATTCACACCCCTACCATGGAAAATTGGGAAATTTACTATTAAGCATATAACCCACCTTAATGAATTGGCAGGACACCATGAACAACTGGGCTTGACGGAAGCTAATTTTGTTGAGGGTTTTGACCCAAACAATAAATTTACTACACATATGGAATTATCGGGTACTCTTCACATTTCACCAAAATTGAACAGTTTCAGGAGGGTGGTGTTGGACATATTGTCATTGATGTCAACAATCAATGTGATGATCTGTTGTTAATGATGAATTACCATAGATGATATTTTCATTGATGTCAACAATGTATCAATTAGCAGAAGATGTCAAACAATATGCAAAGATCGGAAGTGTATGCTCTGGAGGAGGAACGAATAGGAGGAGCAAACAATATGAAGATCAAAATATCAGAAGGGAAAACATAGTACACTATTATTTTTGATCACGATAAGATCAACAATGTTCCTRTGATAGCGAACAGGAAGAGAGAGCAACATGAAKATCAAAAKCTTAGAAGGGAAAACGTAGTACGCTGAAGCAATTCRTGATTATTTTTGATCACGATAGGATCAAGAATGTTCCTCTGATAAACTCTCAGGAGGGTTAGMAAAKGTAGAGATCAAAGCTCATATGGAAGAGAGCATTGCAGAAGTGTCRTCGGGATCGATGGAAAATTGAGAAGTCGACCAATGCACATAAAAAGTGTAAGCTCAGAACGAGAAGCCTCARCAACCRTTCGATCAGAGTGAAGAAGCCTCAACAACCATTCGATCAAGGTTGACCRTGTTGATCATCTAAATATAACAGACATTGGTCATATGAGTGACCGTGGGCTTGAGGATCGTTGGAGGATCGTGACTGTCAGATCCACAGGCCAGATCAATGACAAGGATACATTGCAGAGATCYGAAGGATAATTAAAAGACTCGCTAGTTCCAATCCCACAATTGGACTAGATCGTTAGATCTTATAACTCCAATGATCTATGACTACGGTTGATCCAACAAACAATGAGATTAAGGTAGATTAAATCATGACCGTYAGATGCACAATCTCCAGAGCAACGATAGGGATGAATTGCAGAGATTGAATGGAGAATCAAGGACTGTCTGATTTGGAGGACATAACGAGGACCATTGGATCAAGGATGTTTATCAGTGAACCACATCAACAAGGATGTGTGGGAGATCCACATCAGTGAACCTTGTTTGCAAGGACGCATGGAAGACCACGTCGACAAAGACACATGGAATAATCAGATGATGACAAATTTCAAGAGGAAATTGACTCATGCCATGTCAATAAGTGACGTAAGCAATTTATGTCATTCCGGGAGAATTGCTTCGGGAGTTTTACCATGAACGAATGTCAAAAGTCCTGAAGTCCCAAAGGACGAAGGTTTGAAGTCTCTCTCAACCGTCGATCTGAGATACCCTTCGGATACTATCCCGATCGTTAGATCAAGGAGATGAACATGTGTCACATTGGGAGATCTATGTCAATGTCAACAAGAATATGTGATAGACCACATCAGCAGTCTACGTCAACAAGGACACGTGGCACAGTGAGAGAATGACAAGTGTCAAGATGAAATGAGATTTCTGGTACGTGCAAATCATGAATGAGAGTGACATGTGGAAGCTACTCGGCTCGTGACACGTCAACAAGTGACGTAAGCAACTTACATCACTCTGGGAGTTTTTCTTCGGGAAATATACCACCAACACTTGCCCAAAGTCTTGAAGTCCTGAATGTGAGAGTCTCGAAGTGGACACAAGATGTCTGATCTGAAAGATCACTTCGGGAGCATTCTTGATCGATGATCTGCTACAGTGGAAGGATAGTGTAAGAAAAAACATTAATCGACAATAAGCGGTCTCCATCATTGATGACTTACATAGCGGGTGATCACTCCGGAGGAAAATGGAGCAACTTTTATTCGAAACCTCTGAAGTCCCGAATGCTGAAGTCCCGAAGTGAACATAAGTCATCCGATCTGAAATATCACCTCGAGATTATTCCCAACTATTGATCATACTACAACGAAAGTTGAGGCCTGAGAATTTTGAAGCCCAGAGATGAGAAAGGATCTCGACCGTTGATCAAGAGAGGGACACGCGTCAACGATTTGTCAGCTCCGAAAGATTGATGTACAAAGGAAAGAAGGGGTTGAGACTCGAAATCTGTGAAGTCTGAAGACCCGAAGGAGATCTCGACCATCGATCTGATGTAGGGGGTACTATCAACCGTTGATCAAAACACAGTGGAAGGATAGCATAAGAATAATAGACAAAGTCATGGAGTAAAAGGTGGCCATACATCTCATTGCTTGATTAATTCCTGGCCGTTGGATTAAGCAATGAAGGATGAGTGTAAGGATTAACGCTAACCATTGATCTAGTTTTGAGATGTAATGTGAATATTCCGATCTATTCGACGATATCGTATTTGGGAGATTTCAAATATTGGAAGTCACGAAGACCCGAATGGAGAAGACCCGAAGTCTCGACAATCGTCCATTTCAGGATATTGAATCGTGACTGTTGAATCGATAAACGCTTAAGAGCTTGTCTCACCTAACGTGAGGTCACCACCATTGTTCATATGGTCAATATATTTTAAAGGGAATAATGTATGGGTCTCTTAAATTTTTAAACCTATGGTTCTACGCCATTTATTCATATGAACATGGTTTGAAGGAAGCGTCGATCTCTGTTAGCACAAAGATGAAGGAAATCGATCCATGACTGTGATCGATTTGTGAAAGGAAAGGGGATGCTGGGTATAACACTGAAGACCCAAAACGATGATCTCTAGTGGTCCCAAAGTTGTTAATGAACAAGTTGGTTATTGCACAGGTCGACTCAATAACTTAAACAAGTTTTGAGCATAAGCCACTATAAATAAAACCATGATTAGTTCACTTGAAAAGGTGCATGTGTATGAAGCGTGGCTTGTGAAGTGAAGAGGCAGATCTGGACCTAAGGTCCGTGCGAATATAAGAGAGACATGTAGAAGCGAAGATGGTGTGAAGATATTAAGGAAAGAAAAAGCGAAGAAGGCGTGAATTTCAGAGAGAAGATGAAATGCGATGATGAGTGTTTTATGATATACCTTTGATCATGAGATTGAGTTGATTCTATAATGGATCACTACTACTGGAGTTGAATTCTCTAGTTGGATAGACTGGGTTCTATCAGCAAGTTGGGTCTTGCCTGAGATTTGGTGCTTCTTACTTCARTTGGTGTTGAAACAAATCARTTGATGCTGGGAAAATCCTCTTTCACATATATTCATATTACTATATTCATATCAATTATACAAAAKCTAATACAAACATCTGGTGTCTCTGTGTCCATTGTAATTATGATTTGATTGTTCTTAATCTGTTCAAATATGTTTTAACTGCTAGCATGTGAGAAGAAAAAGTTGGAATAGTCCACACACTAATTCACCCCCCCCCCTTAGTGTGGGCAGTGTGTTCAACAATTGGTATCAGAGCGAGGTTCCTTCAAAACATAGTTTAACCACTGGAAGGTAGATCCTAAAGAAGTAGGTGGACAGATGGCTCTCTCCGCAATTGAAGCTCCCTTATTTGATGGAACAAATTATTCCTCATGGAGAGAAAATATGAAACAATATTTGAAGTCAAAAGGATCTGAAGTTTGGAATTTAGTAGTAAGCAAGCCCTAGGATTTAACTACATCAAAGAATCTATCCAAAATTATAGTCCAAAGAAGAGCAAGGAAGAACAATGAAGTGGCATTTAAGATTCTTCTCAATGGATTATCAGATACAGTCAAGCCAAGCATAAGACTATGCACATCCGCCAAGGACTTATGGCTGAAGTTAGAAAATATGTATCAAATAAAAAATGAAGACACAAAAGACATTCCTATCAAGGATGAAGATGAAGACTCAACCATCAATAAAGGTAAGGACTCTCCACAATATTTCGATTGCAATAACAATGATATTGAATCATCCCCTGCAAGTAAAGAAGAAGACTCATATACAATAACAAAATGTTCTGTTAGCATTTATCCCATGGAAGAAGAAGAAGAAGAACCATCAAAGGCCAAACAAAAGGTTGATTAGAGTCTCTGTGAATACCTCTATGACCATAATGAATCAGACTATAGATATCTTCATGACTACACTAAAGAATTTCTTGAAAAGAGTCAAAAGCATTTCTTGGAAATAAAGGAAATGCTCAAGGACAATGAAAACATAATATATGAGCAGGACAATCATCTAGAAGAGAAAGAAGAGGAGATCAAGAAGCCGAAGAAAGAAATTGGTCAAGTAAAAGAAAAGGAGAAGGAAGATGATGAGCTTAGAAATCAAAAGCATATCCTGGAAATAAAATAAAATCTCAAAGACAATAAAGAAATCATATCGGAGAAAAAAATTCAGTTAGAAAACAAAGAAGAAGAGATCAAAAGATTGAAAACAAAAGTTGTTGATCTGACAAAAGAAAGGGAAGAGGAAATCAAGAGACTGAAAAATGAAATCAGTCAAGAAAAATAAGAAAAGAAGGAAGATGATGAACCAAGAAAAAACCTTCCAGAACTAAGGGAAAGCTATGCCAATCTTAAAATTCAACTTGAAGAAGCCAAAAGGAGAGAAGAGGTAGTAAGGAACTAGTTGGACAAAAAGGAAGAATCTTGTCATGAACTGGAAGCAGAATTTGTGAATCTTAGAAAGAAGGTTGAGAAGTCAGACACCCAAATCAAGTTCTTGAACAACTCCATGACCCTGGATGAGATCTTGGATAGTCAAATATCACCAAATGACAAATATGGTCTTGGATACAACAAGGAATAAATCAATACTCCTAAGAAATCTGATGCATGACCTTCATTCGTAAAAGGTGAAAACAAGTCTAGCACAGTCCCTTCAGTTGTAAAGGATGAAAACATGTCTGACACAATTCCTTTAGTTGTAAAGGATGAAAACATGTCTGACACAGGTCCTTCATTTGTAAAGGATGAAGACATGTCTGAAACAACTCCTTCATTTGTAAAGAGTGGAAGCAGATGTGACTCAGGTTCTTCACGTTCAAAAAATAAAAGCAACACTACAAAATTTAGAAGATCAGATCAAGGAAGACATCCATAAGCTATTCATATACCTCAAAGAAAGTTCAGAAGAGAGACACCTTCATGGATGAATCAAAGAAGGTCTTAAAATGTTTTTAACGGTTATTGTTTTTCTTGTAATGAATATGGTCATAAAGCCTTAGATTGTAGGCATCATGGAAGAAAACAATTTGGTAGGTTCAACAACAGTATAATATGTTGGAACTACAATGATGTTGGACATATTGCTGCACATTGTTACACTATGAGATGGTACAGTTGTGATGGATATGGCCACAAAGCTTATAACTGTTGGAACTCAAGAAAACAGTCAATGATAAATACATCATATAGTACGAAAAAAGGAGTAAATGGAACATGGAAGAAAAATGAAGTTGAAGTAAAAGATGATCAGAGAACAAAGTTCAAAAAACCAGGACATGCACAGATGTGGATAACGAAGATTGAACAAGTGAATAGGAGTCAAGTTGATTGTTGCAAAAAGAATTGCAGTCATGTGACAAGCATAGTATAAAGTTGTCTCAGACAACTTTAGAGCAATGTACAGTAAAGAGGCATCTTGAATAAAAACAGACACATCTGGTTAGAGAACGATGCGAATCAATGGGCAGATCCAAGAGTTGTTTGAATAAGATGAGCTACAATTGCGCAGTGTTCCAGTAGGACAACAACATCCGCATAAGCAACATTTTGATGTAAAAAATGAGGTACATGACATCCTGTAGAAATAACAAGTGGAGAAAAGTCAATAAAAACTCAAGGGAAGTTTTGGTTATTAAATAAGAAAGTAATTATATTAAGTCTTGAAAAGACTCGATCACTACAAAAATTTGTGTCAAGAAGACTACTCATTTGAAACAAAAAAATTCCCAAACAACTGAGATACGAAGTTAGTTAACAGGAGAAGAAACCTTGTCAGGAAGAACTACCTTTTCAGAAACAAAGGGGGAGAGTAGTCAAAAGTAGAGAGAGAGCATATTGACAGGGGGAGTCATTCAGCTATGATAGACATAACATGACTGTAGGAAGAGTTACCCAAGTTTAGATTCCGGTCAGTAACATATAGAGCTTTACCACATGAGCAAAAACCCTTTGCCATTTATGTCAAAGGAGGAGAGAAACTTCATAAGAGGAAAGCATCATCACAGGGGGAGTTTTGTATATGAAGTTAGTGTGTTTCCCTCAATGACAAAGGGGGATATTGTTGGACATATTTTCATTGATGTCAATAGTCAATGTGATGATCTATTGTTAATGATGAATTACCACATATGAGATTGTCATTGATGTCAACAGTATATCAGTTAGCAGAAGATGTCAAAAAATATGCACAGATCAGAAGCGTAAGCTCAGGAGGAGGAGCGAATAGGAGGACCAAACATGAGGAGCGAACAATATGAAGATCAAAATCTCAGAAGGGAAAACACAGTACACGATTATTGTTGATCACGATAGGATCAACAATGTTCCTATGATAGCGAACAGGAAGAGCGAGCAACTTGAAGATCAAAATCTTAGAAGGGAAAATGCAGTACGCTGAAGAAATTTGTGATTATTGTTGATCATGATAGGATCAACAATGTTCCTATGATAAAAGCTCAGGAGGGTTAGCAAATGAATAGATCAAATCTCATAGGGAAGAGTGCATTGCAGAAGTGTCGTCGAGATCGATGGAAAATTGAGAAGTCGACCAATGCACAGAAAAAGCATAAGCTCAGAACGAGAAGCCTCAACAACTGTTCGATCATAGTGAAGAAGTCTCAACAACCGTTTGATCAAGGTTGATTGTGTTGATCATCTAAATATAACAGACACTGGTCATATGAGTGACTGTGGGCTTGAGGATCATTGGAGGATTTTGACCATTAGATCTGCAAGCCAAATCAACGACAGGGATAAATTGCGGAGATCGGAAGGAGAATTAAAAGACTCGCTAGTTCCAATTCCTAAATTGGACTAGATCGTCATATCTTATAGCTACAAATATCTACAACTTCAGTTGATCCAACAAACGATGAGATGAAGAAATATTAAATCGTGACCCTTGGATGCGCAATCGCTAGATCAATGGCAGGGATGAATTGTGGAGATCGAATGGAGAACTAAGGACCGTCGAATTTGGAGGACATAACGAGGACTGTTGGATCAGGGCTATTGATCAACAAACCACGTCAACAAGGACATGTGGGAGATTCACATCAGTGAACCTTGTCTACAAGGATGCGTAGAAGACCACGCCGACAAAGACACATGGCATAATCAGATGATGACAACTGTGAAGATGAAATTGACTCATGCCATGTCAATAAGTGACATAAACAAGTTATGTCACTCTGAGAGAATTGCTTCGGGAGTTTTTCAACGAACGAATGTCAAAAGTCCCGAAGTCCCGAAGGACGAAGGTCCGAAGTCGCTCTCAACCATCGATCTAAGATACCCTTCAGATACTATCTCGACCATTAGATCAAGGATATGAACATGTGTTAAATCAGGAGATCTACGTCGATGTCAACAAGAATCTGTGACAAACCATGTCAGTAGTCTACGTCAACAAGAACACATGGCACAGTCAGAGAATGACAAGTGACAATCTAAATCGACATTCTTGGTACGTGAAAATCAAGAATCAAAGTGACACATGAAAACTACTCGACTCCTGACACATCAACAAATGATGTAAGCAACTTATGTCACTCAGGGAGTTTTGCTTCAAGAGATATACCACTAACACTTGCCCAAAGTCCCAAAGTCCCGAATGCTAGAGTCCCGAAGTGGACACAAGACGTCCGATTTGAAAGATCACTTCGGGAGCATTCTTGATCGATGATCTCCTACAGTTGAAGGATAGTGTAAGCGGAAACGTTAATCAACAGCAAGCGGTCTCCACCGTTGATGACTTACATAGCAGGTGATCACTTCGAAGGAAGATGGAGAAACGTTTATTCGAAACCTCCGAAGGTCTGAATGCCAAAGTCCTGAAGCAGACATAAGTCATCTGATCTGAAAGATCGCCTCAAGAGTATTCCCAAATGTGGATCATACTACAATGAAAGTTGAGGCCTGAGAATTTCGAAGCCCAGAGACACGAAAGGATCTCAATCATTGATCAAGAGAGGGACATGCGTCAACAATTTGTCAGCTCCAGAAGATTGACGTATGGAGGAAAGAAGGGGTTGAGTCTCGAAATCTCTGAAGTTTGAAGATCCAAAGGAGATCTTGATTGTCGATCTGATGTTGGGTGTACTATCAACCGTTGATCAAAATACAGTGGAAGGATATAGTAAGCACAATAGACAAATTTGGGGAGTAAAAGGTGGCCATACATCTCATTGCTTGATTAAGTCCTGGCCGTTGGATTAAGCAATGATGGACGAGTGTGAGGATTAATGCTAACCATTGATCTGGTTCCAAGATGTAATGTGAACCGTCCGATCTATTCGATGATATCGTATTCGGGATATTTTAAATGTTGGAAGTCACAAAGCCCCGAAGTCTCAACAATTGTCCATTTCAAGAGATTGAATCATGACTGTTGAATCGATAAACGCTCAAGCGCTTGTCTCGCCTAACATGAGGTCACCACTGTTGGTCATATGGTCAAGAGACTTTAAAGGGCAGAATGTATGGGTCACTTAAATTGTTAAACTTGTGGTTCTACGCCATTGATCATATGAACATGGTTTGAAGGAAGCGTCGATCTCTGTTAGCACAGAGACGAAGGAAATCGATCCATGACTGTGATTGATTTGTGAAAGGAAAGGGGATGCCAGGTATAATGTTGAAGACCCGAAACGATGATCTCTGGTGGTCCCAAAGTTGTTCATGAAAAAGTTGGTTATTGCACAGGTCGGCTCAATAACTTAAACACGTTTTGGGCATAAGCCACTATAAATAAAATCATGATTGGATCACTTGAAAAGGTGCATGTGTATGAAGCGTGGCTTGTGAAGTGAAGAGGCGGATCTGGACCCGAGGTCTGTGCGAATATAAGAGAGACATGTAGAAGTGAAGATGGTGTGAAGATATCAGAGGAAAGAAAAAGCGAAGAAGGCACGAATTTTAGAGAGAAGATGAAATGCGGTGATGAGTGTTTTATGATACACCTCTGATCATGAGATTGAGTTGATTCTATAATGGATTACTACTACTGGATTTGAATAAACTCTAGTTGGATAGAATTGGTTCTATCAACAAGCTGGGTCTTTCCTAAGAGTTGGTGCTCTCCAAGGAGTTGGTGCTCCTTACTTCAGTTGGTGTTGAAACAAATTAGTTGATGTTGGGAAAATCCTATTTCACATATATTAGTATTAATATATTCATATCAATTATACAAAAGCTAATACAAACATTCGGTGTCTCTGTTTCCATTATAATTATGATTTGATTGCTCTTAATCTGTTCAAATATGTTTTAACTGCTAACCCATGAGAATAAAAAGTTAGAATAGTCCACACACTAATTCACGCCCCCCCCTCTTAGTGTGGGTGGTTTGTTCAACAAATGGGAGAGATAATTTAGGTCTCCATGAAATAACGACCTACCAAGTTTCAAATGACACAGGAGAAATAAATGGAACCAATGAAGGACATAGACATCATGATAGGGAATTGACAAATCGAAGCCCTAATTTTCCAACAACATCCCAAAGAAGCACTCCATCAAGAACGAAGAACACAACCTGTGGAATGGAGATGAGAAAAACATCAGTTGGAGGGTCAGATGGTGGTGGAGATAAATACCCATCGAGGAAGAATATCGAAAAGGCACATATTACATATACTCCTGTAAAAATAAAAAAGAATACATCATCAACTGGGTTAAGCATACCTGGAGTCTAGGAGAGTCCCCGTGCAATGGATGTGGATGAGCTCATTGAAGAACCTAGCTGGTCCGCACAAAGATTATTGGAAATGACAGAAATTGTTGATGCTATAATAACCCAGGATCCTGGAATATTTGAAGAAGAATCTGTCACTTTGCACCACACGGCCTACAATAGTAAGACTAAGAAATTGTTATTGAAAAAGGTAAATACTAGGAATAAAAGGTCATCAGAAAGATGGAAATATTCAATTGATCTTGATGGAGTAGCACCATCAAAAAATGCATACTTCAATAGAGCCATTGATGAGGCCTTGAAGCAATAAATTGATAACATGGAAAAGGAAAATTCAGAATTGAAGAGAAGGATAAAAGGATTAGAAGTTGCTTTGGTACCAGGACCATTGTTTCACGAACCTTTGTGTTCAATCCAACCTGCACTTGTGTTAGAGGATACCCTATAAACCAACACAAAGTACAAAGGCTCATAAATATTATTTCAAGATATAAGAAAATATGTTGGTGATGCCATACATAACATAATTGATATAAACCAATAAATTTGGGAGCTTTCCCAAAGTATTGCTAGCTTTTCGTCCAGAATACATAATTTCAAAGAATACTTGCAAAAGGATTTGGAAAATGATGAAGGATTTTCAAGGAAGTCGGAAATACATTTTCAGCCAAAGTCTCAAGCCTAAATGAATCCCAAAGGAGAGAACAAAATATTCATTCACCTTACCGTATGAAGCAGGTCAATGCGTGTTGGCTAAGGATAATCAAGGAATTAAGATAAATGATAAATGAAACTGATGTCCTAAGGAATAAAAAGAGATTTGTTTCTCTAACTTGTTGGTCTTACTAAAGAAGTAAATGGTCCCAATTTATTGATGGATACCACGATTCTATCAAAATAATCTTTAATGGGACAACTTAATGCATTAAAAGTTTCTTGGGAAAATGAATTTACAAAAACTATAGAATTTTCTGAAGATGAAGTTGAAAAATGGTTAGTTCGGTATATAGATAAGAATGATGAAGTGGACGACAAGTTGCATGAGTGAGAGATGTATTTAAGGGAATTTGAAAATCAGTTATTTGAAATTAAAACTAAGCATGAAATTACCATAGAACATTTAAGGGAATACAATGATGAGTGGTTGAAAAAGGCATTAATTAGAATTATTGAACCGAAAAATCAAGAAGTAGTTACATTGGTTATGCCACCTCAACCACAACATATACCTATAAAGGAATCAACTACAAGCAAGTAAAGGTCACAAGTACTTTCCATCACAATATTTACATTTTATGGCCTGCGAGAGCCAATCCTAGTCCTCTTTGAAGGGTGAACACACAATTTTTCTTTAAAGACATTGAATTTGTATTTAAAGACTTATATTATATTTGAGTCTCCGAGAGAACTACTAGGGATACTACATTATTGTATTCTCAAATACTTTGATTTGAATTTAGAGTTTCCAAATGTTTTATCCATCATAATATCTTTGGTGTTTAATGAAATGATCATTTAAAGTTCTCTTATCTATGTGGTCCATCTTTCTTGTCTCTTTATTATGGATATATTTTACTCTCTTGATAAATGTTGTGATGGAAATGTCAACCTTTTATTTATCATACTTATTTGCTTCATCCATGTTGTAAGATATTGTATGTATTTGTTTTCTTTTTGAAAGGTACCTGGTCCTTATTCCAGATACTGTTTTGAATAAGAATGCTAGCTTTTACAAAATTTGGTTGTTTTTAGATTTTGTTATAAGGTTATATTAAAAAGAGGAGTACCACCTCTCTAAAAACGCAGGGGGATTCATATCCTCATGAGGTTGACCTTAAGACCAAAAAATAGTCTTTTTGGTCAACAAGCACATCTAAGAGAAGGTTATAGGGACAACGAGAAGAGTGAATTGATTTTCTTGCATTAAAGCTTTGTCTTGAACTAATTCCCTTGCATTAAAATTTTAGTCGTGAACTTATAGTCGTGCATTGAATTTTCTTTAACAATAAATTTCATTTAACATTTTCTTTAACAAAGATCTCTGTTTCCTCCTTTAGATCATATGCTTTTGTAGAGACTCTTGGTAGATGGTTCGATGGGTTTATCATGGATTTTCTTTCCTCAATCTGCATATTTTGAACCCGCACATAGAAACATCAAATAATGAGTGGAAACAACAAAAACTAGGACTACAAATGGAAACATAAAAAACATACATAGTGTAGAAATGGAAGGAGCTGAGATAATGTGAAGTCTAGGTCGAAGCGTTAATCACTAGTAGAAGGAGACATGGTAGAAGGATTGTGAATGGTGCAGGCAATTAAAGGAACGACGTGCCATGTTAGCACAATAGATAAGAAATTAAAGGTATGATGTGTCTGATTAATACAATAGATGAGACAGAGGGATGAAGCCTTAATGAGGTTCTAGGAGAGTAGGTATACATCATGAGAAGGAGGCACTGTCATGTTAATGAGCCATTCATGTAAGCCATGTCTCGTATCAGATTGAAGAAAGCTATGTGAAATTCATTAACTTCATGGTAATATGAAAAAGTGTCATCATATGGATAATTAGATTCTAGCATATGTGTTAGAAGAAGGAAGTACATGTCATTTATATTCGTTCTTAATGTAAATGATATGTGGCATATATATACAGCCTGAGTGGGCCTAATGGTTAAGAACATGTGTTTCCTCCTAAGAGGTCACAAGTTCAAATCCAGAGGGGGGTAGGGTATGTATACCTCTGTAGAATTTACCAGTAAAATCGCTGGGCAGAGGAGGTCTCATACACCAATTTGGTGTCTGGCTTGGCCGTGACCTTAAAATAGATTAT
>ML779482.1:759180-795658 GCA_009831015.1 Picea engelmannii | reverse complement strand
CAACACTCCGCCAGGCGAATCTTGTGGGAGACTAAGGGCTCTAAGGAATAAGGCCCCCGCCTTATTGCGCGCCCCTTAGAATCATCGTGAGCGACTGTCGCAGTCTGCCCTCACGGCATCGTGGATCCCCTCAAACTAGGTAACCGTTAACCTACAGTTCGAGCCACGGCGGGAGTGCTAGTAGGCTGTGGCAAGGCTGCTGTCCACACCTCTCCCTCAATTTCTCTGGATCTCGTGTGTGGCCCCTTTACTCCATATGTGAGTTCGGTCGGCAAGCTATCATCAGCCTGCATCATCAACCATCATGTCAGATCATGTCAACAACATATCATATAATTAATAGTATATCATCAAAACGGAACAATATCATCATAAATGAAAATACTCAGATACCCCACTCCCTGACTCAATCCAGAGTCCAAGGGAGTTCCACCGATGCCTCTGCATCCTCAAGGTATGACACCCTGCACACTCAAAGAAACTGAGTCAGCAACACCTGTCTATACCAAGGTAGTAAAAACATCCTGTCATATAACTCAATGCATCATAATGAAAGAAAATTTTTATCATCATATAAATCCATATCACTTGCGAGCAAGTGTCCTCAAAGAATAAGTTTGGTAAGTGCGCCAGAGCGGGATGTTACAATGTCAAAATCATTTTGAAATGTTTTTAAAAGTTTGGATGTGCAGATATTAATGAAATAGTTAAGAAGGCATACTTCCATATTGTAAACAGATCTTGAGCGACCCGCTCTCATTTGTAGGAGGTAGAGTCATTTATGCATAGTTAATGAAAGTAGGTAGATTTAAATTCTAGATTAGATAGTTTTAGGAGCTGGAGGGAAAATGACTATAGACACCCTCATTCTTTGTATCATTGTATCAGTCAGAGATAGAATAATTAAGCACATTAGCATAGAGGAAAAACAGAGAGTTGTAGAGAAGAACCCATGTACAAAAGTTCTAAAATTAATATATGAAGCTTTAATTCATACTCATGGTGTTATAATTCTTTCTGTGCACACATGATGAATGCTATGCTTATGGTTATTTTACTCTTTTTGTTGTGCATTTGTTGTTATGCTATGTATGTATGATTTCATGTGAAGTGTTTGATGTCTGAGAGAGTAAGGGAATGACTTTCAATTGTTTCTCTTCTTGAGTAAGAGTTCCTGCAAGGAGTGCAGTGGAACGTCCGCAAGGAGTGCGTTGACAGGGTTTAGAGTTTATCTCTGAAATCTCAGGAGGGATACCATTGTTCTCAATTCCACAGAAGTGCAGGCAAGGCACAAAAGTCGTGCAAGGTGTGCACAGGCTGGCCAAGATCTTAGAACTTATCAAGCTAAGGTTGAGTGATTGAAGGACTGTTGTTGTAGAGTTGCACAGGGTCAGAAGGTTCAAATACTTTGGAGTAATTGAACGAGTTTCCGCAAGGAGTGCGTGCAAGAGTCTTCTAAAGACTCGAAGTTGCAAGAAAGCTCAGGAAGGATTATCACCTTCAACGTGTTCAAGAGAAGAAAGGGAGTTCAAGTTGTCGTGCAAGGATCCAATCCAAGAGGAGGATCATTGAGTTGATTTAGAGCCAGAGGTTCTTCAAGGAGAAAGATTGAATGGTCGGAATTCTCTAAGGAGAACTCCCGAAACAACAGGGATCGTAGGATCCAGGAAAGTTGCAGGGGGGTTAAGAGTTGGATAGATCTATCCTCCGAAAGGAAGAGTCGATGTGGACTGTCAATCGTGACCTATTCGGTCAGCCAGATCATTTCAGGAATTCAGAGTTCGAGAGTCCGGAGTGAAATCCAAAACCTTGTTTGATCAAGTTCCCAAAACGCGAAAGGGGGTTTCGTGTGTGAAGTCAAAGAGTGACGAGTTTGGGAATTCAAAACTTCGGAATTCAGGGTTTTTGAAATGCTGAGGAAGAGTGATCGGGACTTAGCAAGGGAGGAAAGTCTAAAATTAGAAGTTGTGATAGAGTATTCGTCAGGATTTCGGGAATTGGGTTTTCGACATTCCCGTGGACAAGGGGCAGAACACTCCACATCAGAAATACCGAAATTACGAAATGAGAAGGAAATTTGGGGAAGTGCATTTCAGCATTTCGGCAAATCAGGGTTTGGGAATTCAGGGGTCGTAGTGACACAAGGTTAGGGTCGAGAGTTTTAAACTCCTGATACCCGAAAACGTGAAATAGAGGGAGCTGTCAAAAAGTGGTTCTAGTTCTGAAACTTGGAAAAGGTGACAGGTGGCAGGAGAACCACAACCGTTAATTTTTCTTGGAAGAGAAACACTAGTGTTTCGGTGTTTTGGGATTCGGCATATCGGGAACCATGTGGACAAAGGGACAAGACATAGTGCTAAGGGGAATCCTGAAGTCGCGAAGTGTAGTAGAGCTGAGGGTGGAATTTTTAGGATTTCGGTAATTCAGGTTTTCGGGACTCTAGGAGTGGAGAGGTAAAGTTGCACGTCATCGCAACTCCTAAAATTACAAAGAGCGAAAAGCCAAAATCAGTGGTAAGGTGATTCGAGAGTTTTGGTATTTCAGGTTTTGGAGGTTAAAGGGGCAAGGTGCTCAACATCTGGATTTCTGAAATCGCGAATTCCGGTATCCCGAAAAGAAAAGAGAAAATTCCCAATGCTGGTTGGGTGTTGATCGAGGAGTTCATGATGGTGAATAATCACGCGGGAAAAACTCAGGAGGGCCTATGAATTATACTCAAAGTGGGTGAGTAAATAATTCCCCGAGAGGAATTAAGAGGGCCAGTTAGACTCTAAGGGCCGAAGTGGAAATATCCTATGTGGACCTCGATCTGAGGGTTGGGGGTCTGCATCAGGAAGCCCCCTTGAAGAGGCAAGTGAACATGAGAGGATCCCTTCTATAATAGGATCCATTGTATGGTGTTGCCCTACCAGAAGGTTTTGATAATAATAAAGGATATTTTGCTTATTGTTCTTGTATATCTGTTGTGGTGCTTTTAGTATTCAGTCTTTGGTACTTAACACCACCACCATGATGGAATCATGTTGCTTCACTGTTATGGGTAGATTTGTAATAAAATCCACTGAAACAACTTCCCACTTCCATTCTGGAATGGAAAATGGTTGTGGAAAACCTGTTGGGTGCCTAAGTTCAATTTTCACTTTTCGACATTCTAAACATTTGGCTATGTAATTATCCACTTCCTTCTTCATTCCCGACCAAAAGTATTGGCTTATTACAACTGCAATTGTCTTATGATATCCTAGGTTTCCAACATATGACACATTGTTTGTTTCCTTCATAACTTCAGTTTTTAGTTCACTGGAATTTGACACATACACTGTTCCTTTGTACAAGAGAACTCCATCTTATTTCAACTCATAAGAATTAAATTTCTGCTGAAAATTACCTTGGTGTAATAACTCTTTTATTTTTAAATAATTCTGATCTGAATTTGTTGTTGCAACAATTTTGTCTTTTAGATTTTTCCTATACATACTAATGGTTGAAATATTCTTCTCATGTTCCCTCCTGCTGAGTGCATCAACCACTTCATTTTCTTTGTCCTTTAAATGATTAATTTCAAAGTCATATTCACTCAGAAATTCCATCCATCTAGTTTGTCTAGCATTTAGTGTTGGTTGTCCAAACAAATGATTTAGCACATAGTATTCTGTCCTTAGCTCAAATTTCTTACCCATAAGGTAATGCCTCCACATTTTTAATGCATGTACAATTGTTGCTAACTCTAGATTGTGGGTGGCATAGTTTATTTCATGCTCTTTTAATTTTCTAGATGCATAGCATACCACATGATCATTTTAACTAAGGACTCCACTGAGTCGTTCCTTGCATACATTAGTGCACACAACAAAATATTCATCTAGATATACAATATTCAATATTGGCGCACTTGTCACTATTTCCTTCAAATGTTCAAAACTCTCTTCACACTTAGAAGTCCATTCGAACTTCACTCCCTTCTTTTGCAAAGAAATGATTGGACTTGCAATCTTTGAAAAACCTTTTACGAATCTTCGGTAATAACCAACAAGAACCATGAATGATTTAATATCTATGACATTTATTGGTGTTGGCCATCCTCTAATGGCCTCTATCTTCTCAGGATCAACTTCTACCCCATCTACTGAAATGATATGTCCCAATTAGTGAATCTTCTTTTGATAAAAGATGCACTTACTTAGCTTAGCATACAATATATTCCCCCTTAAAAATTGCAATACCATTCTTAAATGTTGATCGTTCTCCTCTTATGACTTAGAGTAGATGAGTATATAATCTAGGAACATAATCACAAAATTTTCCATGTACTCCTCGAACACTCCGTTCATGAAACACAAAAAAAAAAACTGGGCCATTGGATAGTCCAAATGGCACTACCATGAATTCATAATGCCCATACCTTGTCCAAAATGTTGTCTTGCTAATGTCTTCTTCTTTTATCCTTACTTAATGATAACTTGATCTCAAGTCAATCTTCAAAAATATTCTTTCACCTTTCAGTTGATAAAAAAGCCCATCAATTCTTGGGAAAGGATACTTGTTCTTTACAGTGACCTTATTCAATTGTTTGAAATCAATACATAGCCTCAAGGTTCTATCTTTCTTCTTTACAAATAGAACCGAGGCTCCCCAAGGTGACACACTCAGATATATGTACCCCTTCTTTAACAATTCTTCAAGTTCCATATGTAACTCTTTCAATCTCAGTGTGCCCATTCTATATGGTGTCTTGGACACTAGGGAAGATCCTCCCATCAAATCAATAGAGAAATCAATGTCTATCTTTGGTGGCAATCCCATTAGAGGAAATTTTAGCCTAAAATGAACCTCCTAAGGAAAATATAAAATCTTCCATTCCCTCCATACTTACCAATTTTCATATTTATTCCTCTCATTTCCCCCCTACCTTTGTTCGAGCATTTGGATTTTCCAAACTAGGAAGGGTTGTACCTTGCCTTATGGGAAGAAGGGGCTAAAGTCCCAAATTCTAAAAGTAGGGAATCCATATTTATTCTTCCATTTGATGATAATATTATCCCTTATCCTAGGGATAACTAATGAGATCATGTCTCGAGGCCCATAGGTCTTAGACATGGAGTGTCGAGAACCAGATGACTTGATCATGGCCCCAGAGGGTCCATGTTTTCTTCAGTGAAACACATTTATCAGTAGCAATAGTATCCATCCCACCAACCTCGTCTTAAATTAGTAGTAACTCTTTCTCCATGAGGTAATGAGTCCAGTTATCATGGTATTTTTCACTCTGATTATTGAAGAACTTGAATATGTTGCATTGAATTCTCCTTCATTTCATAACGTTTTCTTGGAAATAATGCTCTTTAACTTGTGCATACCTAGAAGCGTGAAATGATTCCCTAGTAAGTTGATATCCCTTTAGGATGGGTTGCCACTGGGTGGGTCTATGAAAGTTCATCATCCATTCCCTCCATACTTACCACTCTCCATCTTTATTCCTCTCATTTTAAGATGACTTTGATCAAAAAAATATTAGACAAAAAGTTGACATTGTCCACTTCTTAACTCATTCCAATTAAAAATTAATTTTAATTATACTTTAAATATGTAGTATTCCAATTCTCATTGCTTTAAAATACATGAGTTTTTTTTCTTAAATCAAAATATTGTTTCTTCCCTTAAATAAATTAATAATATAAAACAATTTCCATAATCCAAAATGACTAAGTAAGATGTAATTGTTAGGGATTTTTTTTTAAATATGTGGAGGAGTGGTATTTTAAAATATTAAGTATTTAGTCTTAAGAATATTTATGATATTAAATGGGAATACAATTTTTTTTAATATCTAGAGGTAGTGATATTATAAAATATAAATTATTTGTTGTCTCAAGAATATTTATCATATCAATGATGATTTCACCAAGATCTTCTCAAAGATATGGTTTATGTGTGGTTAACTATTGTCAAATAAAAATGTGACAAATAAGCTTCTTTGATTTTTAGATGTCCAACTCAACCATTATGGTTGACCCAAAATTTTGAAATTCTATTGGTTATTGAATTTCTCACTCATCAATCATATTTTTTCTTATAAGGTCCATTTTATCCTAAAATTTCCTCTAATATGAGACTTCTCTAAAAACATCTTCAAAATCCCTAAGACCAGATGATCTTCAATGCTTGTTACTTTATCTCTAGTTGTCTCTTCCATATGGGCTGCAAAAATTTGGCATCCCTTCCTGAAACTTCTTTAAACACATAGTTGAAATATCTCTAACAACTACAACTCTTGGAATGCCTTGAATATTTCCTTGTTTCCCATCCTAATCAAGACATGTGATTGTCTTGTTATAACAATCTAGGACATCATGGTATTTTTCCAACCAATCCATGCCAATTAGACAATCATATGAATCCAATGGTTTGATGTTTACATATACATTTGTGTTGAGTCTATTCATCTCTATCAGACAATATTTAACCAACTCAATGATTTTCCTCTTAGCCCCTATGGCTAACTGAACAAACCAAAATATCTTATGCTTACTTCTTTGCAAGTGAAATATTTCAACAATATTAGCATTTATGTAACTATGGCTAGCTCCAAAATTAATTAAAATTTTTATGGGATGGTTATCAATCTTACCTTCCACTTCAATCATGGGGGATTGATATTCAAACTACTTGTTTTCAAAGGATGCATAAATCCCTGACATGTTTCATCCCATGTCTTCCACTGTTTCAGCCTCTTGAATCTTGTGGATAGTCCTAATATTTTCTCCTTTGTGAGGGCAGTCCCTATATAGATGATTTCCCTCACATCCCCAACATTGTATAGGTTTCTTCCTTGGCCTTTTCCCAAATGAATATTCCTTATTGTTCTCATTTTGGACTGACTGACCTTGATGATTTTCTTGGGATTTATTCCTTAAAAAGAATGGCTTAAAACCTTTCTTCTTTTGATCATTTTTCCCTTTCGTCACACACCTGAACCCCTATGTATCCTTTTATAGGGATGGGGGTATAAATTTTTCCGCTTTCCTACAACTCCCTCAATTCCTTGGATGAGGACACCATCACCTTGTTCTCACCAAGATCTTTCCATCAACTATTACCTTTTCCAAAACCAAGTTCTGGTTCGAGATTTATGGCATTCCAAAATTTTCATGATGTTTTTGGCCAATGACCATCCCCTTCACCACATGGCATACATGTGGCTTCATCTCTTTCGTACTGTCCAGCCTAGCTTTTATGTGGCCCAGGTCATTGCGCATTGGAAATTACATGGCCCCTGGAGGAGTGGTTACAGGGAATGTTCCCCGAGACTTCAATAATATCGGGCTTTCGACCCTTCATCATTCATGTACATGTATGAAAACCTCCTCGGAGACCAAAAGTATCAGAGTCTCTTTCCTCTTCAGAATCTATGGTGGATCTCAATCCACCCTTATATATGATGACTGAGATTCTTCCGTGCTTAACACATAACTTAAAATTGACAAGGGGAGGGGGTCCCATACATAATTTATGACCAACCCCACAATGCCACATGGAACTACGTAGATGCACCACATCATCATGGCGTACGTGCCCTATCTAGACGAGGTTGAACACCACACATAGGGATTTTGTCATGTCAACACTTCAACATTTAACACACCATCCTATATCCTCAAATATCCCAAAATCCTGGAGTTTTAGAGTTCCTAATTTCTAGAAATCCCACCACGTACTCTGACCTTTGGTGCTTCAGTGTTTGGCCTATGCACCAACATGTTAAATTTCACGGAGCCTCGAAGTCTAAGAGTTTTGAAGTTCCAGAATACCAAAGTACTTATGTTGTCCCTCCACTAGTTTATCGAACGGTTGGGAAGGGTCCCCAACAGATCCTTAGATCAAAAACTCACATTGCTCCCGAATTCTTCCACATGATCTAATGGTTGGAGGGATTTTTCCACTTTAGGGATTCATGAGTTTGCAAACCTCACCATTCTTAACCCTTCGATTCCCCGAAGTATTACCTATAGAAGGGGTCATAAAGTGGGGATGACTTCTTTCTTCTAGTTAAGGATATTGTTATCCCTTTTCCTAGGGATAACTAAGGATATCATGTCTTGAGGCCCACAGGTCCTAGACATGGAGTTTCGAGAGACAAATGACTTGAGAATGGACCCGAAGGGCCCCTCTTTTCTTCAGTGTAACCCATTTATCAACAACAACAGTATCCATCCCACCAACCTAGTCCTAAAGTAGCAGTAAGTCTAGCTCCATGAGGTAATGAGTCCAGGTATCATGGTATGTGTCACTTTTATTATTGAAGCACTTGAATATGTTGCATTATTTCATAACGTTTTCTTGGAAATTATGCTCTTTAACTTGTTCATACCTGGAAGGGTGACATGATTCCATAGTAAGTTGATTTCCCTTTAGGATGGGTTTCCATTGGGTGGGTCTATGAAAGGTCATCATCCATTCCCTCCATACTTAACACTTTCCATATTTATTCCTCTCATTTCCCCCTACCTTTGTTTGGGCATTGGGATTTTCCACGCTAGGAAGGGTTGTACCTTGCCTTGTGGGAAGAAAGGGGCTAAAGTCCCAGAATCTAAAAGTAGTTGGCATCCTTATTTATTCTTCCTGTTAATGATATTGCTATCCCTTATCCTAGGGATAACTAAAGATATCATGTCCCGAGACCCATAGGTCCTAGACATGGAGTGCCAAGATCCGGATGACTTGATAATGGCTCCAAAGGGCCCCTCTTTTCTTCAGTGCAACCCATTTATCAACATCAATAGTATCCATCCAACCAGCCTAGATTTGAAGTAGTAGTAAGTATTTCTCCATGAGGTAATTAGTCCATGTATCATGGTATGTGTCACTTTGATGATTGAAGTACTTAAATATGTTGCATTGAATTCTCCTTCATTTCAGAATGTTTTCTTGGAAATTATGCTCTTTAACTTGTTCATACCTGGAAGGGTGACATGATGCCCTAGTAAGTTTATCTCCCTTTAGGATGGGTTTCCATTGGGTGGGTCTATGATAGTTCATCTTCCATTCCCTCCATACTTACCAATTTTCATATTTATTCCTCTCATTTCCCCCCTACCTTTGTTCGAGCATTTGGATTTTCCATACTAGGAAGGGTTGTACCTTGCCTTATGGGAAGAAGGGGCTAAAGTCCCAAATTCTAAAAGTAGGGAATCCATATTTATTCTTCCATTTGATGATAATATTATCCCTTATCCTAGGGATAACTAATGAGATCATGTCTCGAGGCCCATAGGTCTTAGACATGGAGTGTCGAGAACCAGATGACTTGATCATGGCCCCAGAGGGTCCATGTTTTCTTCAGTGAAACACATTTATCAGTAGCAATAGTATCCATCCCACCAACCTCGTCTTAAATTAGTAGTAACTCTTTCTCCATGAGGTAATGAGTCCAGTTATCATGGTATTTTTCACTCTGATTATTGAAGAACTTGAATATGTTGCATTGAATTCTCCTTCATTTCATAACGTTTTCTTGGAAATAATGCTCTTTAACTTGTGCATACCTAGAAGCGTGAAATGATTCCCTAGTAAGTTGATATCCCTTTAGGATGGGTTGCCACTGGGTGGGTCTATGAAAGTTCATCATCCATTCCCTCCATACTTACCACTCTCCATCTTTATTCCTCTCATTTCCCCCTACCTTTGTTCTGGCCACACTAGGAAGGGTTGTAACTTGCCTTGTGGGAAGAAGGGGCTAAAGGCCCAGAGGCTAAAAGTAGCTGGCAAGAGTTAAAATAAAAAATTAAACATTTGATATTCTTCTCCCAGGGATTCCCGAGAAAGAAGTAAAAATATTATTAGTAAGAAAATGGAACCCATAAGATAAAAAAGCGCTCAAGGTATTAGTTTGTGGATGGGAGGTCTCATCATGAGCCGACCTATTATGACCATGGGTAGAGGTATGAAACTACCATCTATCTGGTCACCAAACAAGGGTAGTGGCTCTTGGTGGCATAGCCAAGAGAAATGGGGTCTCATCACGAGCCATCCTTCGCATCTATGTGGAATGCTTGTGGATAACGATGTCACCTCTGGTCACCAAGCCAAGACAGTGTCTCTCAACTCTTCCCTTGATGCATAAAAGAAAATGATCAAAATCAATGAAGCTAAGAATAAAAGGCATTGAATGGGCTCAGAAAAAAATGGCATCTATGACAAGGTGTAGCTCACCCTCTATAAAGGCACCCACAAGTAAGATCTACATTTCCTTGTTATTACTGCACCCCATGCCAAAACACTTAACCCACTCCACCTCGCACACACTTACATGACCTGGATTGGTTCTCACCTGGGAAACACCCCAAACGTAAGGAGGATTATCCCAATAGGACACCTTGAGACCTTCTCCAAACCTGACTTGTTAAATTGCATAACTTCTTTAAGCATTTGTTTGGGTAATGGGGGGTTTGATGCACGTGTTTATGTAATTTAATTATTATATGTGATTTACATGTTATGATCTCTGTGACTTATGAACCCTTGGAGGGTGTGTTTGTTGTTGCTGCAAGAATTTTCCCAGTGGACAGGTACACATGGGGAAATGATTAGCTCGGACCTCCATGGGGATGAAATCCCACATATGGATGTTGTAACCCCAACCAGGGGCAAAGAGACATCAGAGACTTGCACCATGAAGAAAGAAGGATGTTTCCCTTGGAGACACCCTAGCAGACCTAGACCTAGGGGGATCCTTCTCTTCCACCTAGACGTTGACCTTTGAGAGCCCATGATGTCATCATTATAACCGTGGACGTCATCCAGAGCTAGTGTTTTCATATTGAGGAAAGTTGTGAGTTGATTGGCATGTGTGGGCATCATTCAGGGCCTTTGGAGGCCAAACGTTCTCCATTTGGAGCCCAATGTTCCACTTTAGGGGCTCAACGTCACCCTAGAAGGGAATGACGTCACCCTTGGAGATGATTTCAGGGGTTAATTACTTTATTTATGTAAAAAAACTGGATTTTGATGTAATTTGGCCAAGTCGGCCTTTTAATTAACTAAAATTAATTAAAGGTCATTAGTATTTTATAAATAGAGAGAAAGTACTCTCATTTTTCATCATAACTCATCACACACTTAGTGTGGATTGCACCCTCTTTAAGGGCTATTGGCTGAAATAACTAGTGTGCAACTTCTTGGAGAGGCATATTTTGGTGTATCTTGGCTACTTTTCATGGTGGAGGATCTTCAACTAGGGTTTGACTTGATTATTCTTGGTGAAGTAAGTATAAAATCTGCAATTTTTTTCTGTAAATTAAATCTTGTGGTAAATTTTACTTGTTTCATGTTAAAGATTATGAAATTGCTTGCTTAAACCCTTGGAGAGAAACATAAGTTACTTATTTCTCTCTATAGTTTTCTACTTGTCAAAATTTCTCAAGTACACTTTGTTTAGAAGTGGATACTAGAGCCCTAAAATGATATCACTCTAGTAGATTCACTCTAATTTCCTATTGCATACACTCTTTAAATAGTCTAAGGAAGGAAGATTCGCTAAGGCCTAAGATTCCTTACTCTCTAGAAAATTTGTCTTTAGGATTTGGATGCTTGAGGCCTTGAAGTTCCAACACCTCCTCCACCCATCCCTTCTCCTTTGAAAAGTATTATCATTGCTACTTTTCTCCAAGGTTTTTTTTTCTATTGTTGACTACATAAACCCCTAAAAGGCACTGGTCTACTCACTGTAGTGAATGATTGATCAAACAAACACTCAAACCTTCTTCCTTGAAGCTTTTTCTAACTTTTACTAACCCTAAACTAGACTAATTCCTTAGATAACTTGTTTCTATTTCAAATCATTGCTACAACCATACTAATTCATGATAATTTGTTTCATTCAACTACATAAGTTGCACCTATCTCACTCAGAAATTGCTTATGACAATTGCCAATCAATCTACTAGATAAATGCTAAGTTTACATGGTGTTTCCTTGCAATTTTGAGCACTAGAAATTTTCGTTGTTACAAAATATTTCTACAGCCATATAAATGCAACACATTCTCTATAAAAGTGGCATTTAATGATAACTAGATTTTTCCAAATTTGCTTGCGACAATTAATTATCATTCTACCTATTTAAAGCTACATTTTCTTGTCTTTTTCAAGCAATTTCAAGGCATATTTTTTGCGGTTGTTACAAAATACTTATTATTGTTGTAAAATGTTACATTGTTGCAACTTTATATCCTCTAGCCTAATTTTTGAAGTTTCATGGTCTTAAGAAGCACTAACATCATATTTTTTACTTGAAAGCTTCCATATTTTCTTTCTTGTCTTGTTCTGGGCAGGTACACTCCATTTTTACCGTTTCCTCATCCATTAAAGACCTTAAGAACCTTTTGACTCGAGTGAGCAGTGAGAGGGGGATTTTATTTTATCCTTTCCTTAGTCTTATCATTCCTTTATGTCACTGGGGATGTCTCCCTTGGGGTAACTTTGATATACTCCTAAATAGAAAGGGATTTCCTATTAAGGTGATAGTGATAGGTCACCCCCTATTACGCCAATATTTCATTCAGTTGCCTTGGGCTTTGGGAAAGTACAGATTATGCGATAACATTTCGGTGCCACTGTTGGGGAACATTGACAAGATTGACTTGAAATTTGACTTGGAAGGTGCATTGGCCAAAATTCATGTGACCATTCCATTGAGGGAAGTTATCAAAGTTCCATCTATGAAGGAAAGGTTCAAAAAAAGTTTCAACGTATCAGATAAGCCAATGGACCCTCCTATTATTTTACAAGAAGACTATTAGGGTTTAGTGTGATGGAAACCCAACCTTCTTTATGACATTACTAGTGAATAAAAAATGTCATAACAACTGCATGCTTGACTCAGGAGTAGGTGCTAACATGATGTCTTTGAAAGTCATGGAGAAACTAGGCCTAAAGGCTACACAGTCTTATAGGAATGTGTGTGGTTTTGAATCTAGGGCCATACCCACTTATGGGGTAGTTGATAATGTTGAAGTATGCCTTGGAAAATATCCTGAAAGAGTGATCTGTATGGATATTATGGTGGTGGAAGTATCTGATGCGTGGGGGATTTTTTTTTCCAGGAATTTTGTTGCAATGTTGGGAGGTACATTAGAGATGGATCTAACTTATATCAATGTGCCTATGGAAAATGGGACAATAGAGCACCTTCCAAATATTCCAATGGCCAAGTCCCATGTACAATAAATCAACAATGATACTAAAATTAGTGAGACACATGATCCAATTAAGGAAAACCTTCCTATATTTTCTCTAAAGGATTTTCATTTCACTTCAGAGGAAGATTTCGATGAGATACAATGGCCAAAGAAAGAAGAGTACCAAAACATCTTAGATAAATATAAGGACAAAGAAGTTGGAAATGTCAAATTACTAAAGAAAGGGGATGATGACATATTGATTAAACCAAGCCAAAAAGAAGTCCTTACAGTTGAATATCACCCTCCCCCCTCAAGACAATACACTAGGGTTATACAGGAAAAAACCAAGCTTGAAGAAAAATAATATCAAGAGGGAGATACGGTCTGGATGTGGGACACAAAGAAAGGGAATCCTACTAATTTTAAAGGGAATGCACAATTTTGGCTTAGACCTTTCAGAATCAGAAAGAATTTAGTCAATGATGCCTATTATTTATCCACATTGGAAGGAATAAAAACGTCCATTACCAGTTATTGGATGCCTCCTTAAACCCCATCATGGGGAAAAGACTTGACTTCACATGTAAGTACAGGTAAGTTAGATTAGGTAGGCATTTTCATCCATTGTATATACCATCTGCATATCATGCTAGTATAGTTATACTTTCATATTTATATTTCATTCTTCCATTATGTATATACACATGCTTATGATTATATTATAGATTATACATCCTCTCTATTTTATTATATCATATATGAGCAAGGGGTGATATCACCACCTTAAGGATTACTGATGCATTTTGTTGAGATCTAGCAGGCACAAGTCATATTAGATATGTTGAGGTTCTCATGCACTCTATGGTGAGCATATGTCCATGAGTTGGAGATAGATTTTATCCCTTATACTATGTATGACTAAGGAGATCATGTCTCTAGGCCTACAGGTCCTAGACATGGAGTGCCGAGAGCCGAATGACTTGAGCATGGCCCCGAAGGGCCCCTCTTTTCTTTAGTTCACCCTATTTATCACCAGCAACAGTATCCATCCTTCCAGCCTGGTCCTGAAGTAGAATTAAGTCTTTCTCCATGAGGTAATGAGTTCGGCTATCATGCTTTGTGTCACTTTGATTATTGAAGCACTTGAATATGTTGCATTGAACTCTCCTTCATTTCATAACATTTGCTTGGAAATTATGTTGTTTAACTTGTTCATACATGCAAGGGTGACACGATTCCCTAGTAAGTTGATCTCCCTTTAGGATGGGTTTCCACTGGTTCGGTCTATGAAAGGTCATCGTCCATTCCCTCCATACTTACCACTTTTCATATTTATTCCTCTCATTTCACACTACCTTTTTTCAGGAATTGGGATTTCCATACTAGGAAGGGTTGTACCTTTCCTTGTGGGAAGAAGGGGCTAAAGGCCTAGAGGGTAAAAGTAGCTGGAAATGGTTAAAATAAAAAATGAAACCTTTGATATGCTTCGACCAAGGATTCCCGAGAAAGAAGTAAAAAGATTATCAGTAAGAAAAGGGAACCCATAAGATAAATAAATACTCAAGTTATTATTTGGTGGATGGGAGGTCTCATCATGAGCCGACCTATTATGACCATGGGCATGTAGCAGTATGACACTACCATCTATCTGGTCACAAAACTAGGGTAGTGTCTCTTGGTGGCATAGATAAGAGAAAGGGGGTCTCATCACGAGCCAACCTTCTCATCTTCGTGAATTTTTTTTGGATAATGTTGTCACCTCTAGTCACCAAGCCAGGATAGTGTCCCTCAACTCTTCCCTTGAAGCATAAAAGAAAAGGATCAAAAGCAATGAAGCTAAGAATAAAAGGAATTGAAAGGGTTAGGAAAACAATGACATCTATGACAAGGTGAAACTCGCCCTCTACAAATGAAACCATAGGTAAGATCTACATTTCCATGTTATCACTGCACCCCATGCCCAAAAACTTACCCCATGCCACCTCACACACACTTACATGACCTAGATTGGTTCTCTCCTGGGAAACACCCCAAACTTAAGGAGAAATATTGTTGGTTGTGGAGCCTGATTATGTCCCTGATTCAGAGGTCCTTTCTTTCTACCTTGTTTATACCCCATGAATAATTTACACCCCAGAAGTATGTACACTCTTCCACGCGGGGGATTGAAGAGGGGGGTACCCCCTCTGCGGGGTCCAAAAAAATTGCCTTGTAAATGTATATTGTAATTTCATTGTAAATCTAGACCGTTCATTATAAGGTCGCAGATCTAATGGTAGAAATTATGTTAGGGTTTTTTTCCCTAGAAGGTAACCCTCTATTATGAGGGAAATGTATTGCGGCTATGCATTATGGAAAGTATTGTATTCTGAGAGAGGAGAATATGAGAGAAAGAAGAGGAAGTTACAGCAGGTTTTTCTGTAGGTTGTATCCCTTCATTTGTTGGATAATAATAAAGGAAGGACCTGGAAATTTCTCTAGTGGACGTAGCCCACACTGGGTGAACCACGTAAATCTGTGTCTCTCTTGTATTGTGTATCTTTTGTGTTTTTTTTCCGCGTTGTTTTATTTTATTGCTCCACGGTCCTATTTTTCTAACAAATATCCCAATAAGACACCTAGAGACCTTCTCCAAACCTGACATGTTAAATTGCATAACGTCTTTGAGCATTTGTCTGGGTAAAGGGGAGTTTGATGCACGTGTTTGGGTAATTTAACTATTAGATGTGATTTACATTTTATGATCCCTGTGACTTATGAACCCCTGGAGGGCATGCTTGTTGTTGTTGTAGGAATTTTTTCAGTGGACAGGTACACGTGGGGGAATGATTAGCTCGGACTTCCATGGGAATGAAATCCCACAGGTGGATGTCGTGACCCCAGCTAGGGGCAAGGAGACACCAAAGACTCACACAAGGAAGAAAGAAGGATGTTTCCCTTGGAGACACTCTGGCAGACCTAGAATGAGGCGTATCTTGCTCATCCACCTGGACGTTGACCTTTGAGAGCCCATGATGTCATCAATATAACCTTGGACGTCATCCATATCTAGTGTTTTCATATTGAGGAAAGTTGTGAGTTGATTGGCATGCGTGGGAATCATACAAGGCCTTTGGAGGCCAAATGTTCTGCATTTGGATCATGATGTTCCACTTTAGGTGCTCAACGTCACCCTAGAAGGGAATGACATCAGCCTTGAAGATGATTTTATGGTTTGATTACTTTATTTATGTAAAAAACTAGATTTTGATGCAATTTGGTGATGTCATCCTTTTAATGACCTAAAATTAATTAAAGGTCATTAGTATTGTATAAATAGAGAGAAAGTACTTTCATTTTTCATCATAATTAATCACACATTTTGTGTGGACTGAAATTTTCTCCCTCTTTAAGGGCTATTGGCTGAAATAACTAGTGCACAACTTCTTGGAGAGGCATATTTTGGTGTATCTTGGCTATTTTTCATGGTGGAAGATCTTCAATTGGGGTTTGGCTTGATTATTCTTGGTGAATATTTAGAAAATATGCAATTTGTTTATGTAAATGAATTCTTGTGGTAAATTTTACTTTTTTCATGTTAAAGATTATGAAATTGCTTGCTTAAACCCTAAAAGAGAAACATAAGTTACTTCTTTCTCTCTATAGTTTTCTACTTGTCCAAATTTCTCAAGTACACTTTGTTTAGAAGTGGGTACTAGGGCCCTAAAGTTATATCACTCTAGTAGCTTCACTCTAATTTCCTATGCATACACTCTTTGCATAGTCTAAGGAAGGAAGATTTGTTAGGGCCTAAGATTCCTTACTCTCTAGAAAAATTTTCTTTAGGATTTGGATGCTTGAGGCCTTGAAGTGCCAACACCTCCTCCATCCATCCCTTCTCCTTTGACAAGTATTATCATTTCTACTTTTCTCCAAGTTTTTCCATTGCTATTTTTGACTCCTAAACCCTAAAAGGCACTAGTCTACTCACTATAGTGAATGATTGATCAAACAAACACTCAAACCTTCTTCCTTGAAGCTTTTGCTAACTTTTACTAACCTTAAACTAGACTAATTCCTTATATAACTTGTTGTTGTTGAAAATCACTTCTACATTCATAATAATTCATTCTAATTTGTTGCATTCACCTACATAACTTGCACCTAACTCACTCATAAATTGCTTGTGACAATTGCCAATCAATCTACTAGATAAATGTTAAGTTTACATGGTGTTTCCTTGCAATTTTGAGCACTAGAATTTGTTGTTGTTACAAAATATTTCTACAGCCCTCTAAATGCAACAAATTCTCTACAAAAGTGACATTTAATGTTAGCTAGACATTGCCAAATTTTCTTGCGACAATTAATTATCATTCGTCCTAGTTAAAGCTACATTTTCTTGTCATTTTCAAGCAATTTCAAGGCATATTTTTTATGGTTGTTACAAAATACTTATTGTTGTTCTAAATTGTTACATTGATTCAACTTTATATCAACTAGCCTACTTTTTGAAGTTTTATGGTATTAAAAAGAAATAACATCATATTTTTTACTTGAAAGATGCCATATTTTCTTTCTTGTCTTGTTCTAGGCAGGTACACTCCATTTTTACTGTTGCTTCATCCCTTAAATACCTTAACAACCTTTTGACTTGAGTGACCAGTGAGAGGGGGATTTTCTTGCATCCTTGTATTAGTCTTATCATCCCTTTAGGTCACTGGGGACATCTCCCTTAGGATAACTTTGATATACTCCTAAACAAAAAGGGTTTTCCTATTAGGGTGACAGTGATAGGTCACCCCATGTTACGCCAATATTGTATTCACTTTCCTTCGGCTTTGGGAAAGTAGAAATTGTGTGATAACAGATACCACTTATTATGTCCTTCCACTATACTCGATCTAATGGTTGAGAGAGATCCCAAATGATCTCTATATCTACGACTCATGTTGGTTTGTGAGTTTGACATTTGGGATTTATGGTCGCTTCAAGTTATTTTACACCCAGAGTGGGTCAACACTGAATGACCATAGCGTATATCCAATGGTTAGGAAATATCCCGAAGGTCCTTAGATATACAAACCACATTACTTCGCAACTTTGGATTCGAGGATCCTGACCATTTAACACATTTTTACTCCCAGAGTGCCTCAACACCAAATGACCATAGGAACCACCAATCCAATCAATGACTAAGGTTGATTGCTTGATTTAACGGTTCTGATAGTGTCCACAATGTAAATGTAAGACTATTACAACATGCTCCATTTTAAAAATGTCCTCTCTGGGTAATACTTGGCTCCTTTTTCAGATAGTGCAAGGTTCCCAGGTCTCTATCATATGGAACTTCTAGTGGCTTTAGGTCTCAAGGAAGTGAGCCCTTATTAGAGGTAATAATCCCGTGGCTTCAAGATTATGAACACCTGTAACCTCTACGCACCCCAAAAGGATGTGCTTCATATCCTTAATCGAGAATTGGTTAAGCCCATGGATTTTGGACATACAGATTCATATAGGAGGTTAACTTTCCATTTTCCCTAAATTCATTTAAAACCCATTATTAATGGTCCTCCCAGGCTAAATAGAATTTACAACAAAAAGACATTGACAAGATATAATATTCAAACTCTACTTCGAATTTACAATCATCCAGGTCGTTAAAATCACAATTGTCTAGCATCCATATAAGATACTATGTTATGCCATCATCCCTATATATCAAGGATGTATATCTATAGAAAGTACATGAATTAAATCATGAATTTCAATTAAATTATATAGAGCCTACAAAATACTTATCTATTACAGTCAATAACCGACCAACTGACTATGGGTGTTCTCTTTTCCACCCAACCGTAGGCTCAAATGCATTCACTCTTATCACTCTATCCATCCCCATTCCAAGCCATGATACCACTAGGGATTTATCTATGTTCCTCAGGTGTTCTGCAAAATCCTGGATGTAACTCTCCTTCTCACTACTCTTGGTGAAGATTTTTCCTCATGCCCCACCTAGCCCAGGCCTCTTCAAGGTTTATCGGATGCCTCCCCAACATCAAACGTGTGGCCTTGTTTCTCTGGATAAGATCAAATATCTGGAAACAACATAAGTCTCCGTTCTTCCCCACTGAGCTCAATGCCTCCACAGGTTTTACTAGATGCCTTCCCAACTAGATTTCGTTCCAGCCAAAATTAAACCCCAAACCCTCTTTTGCTCTAGTCTGGAATTTAGGTATTCTTTCTCACTTTCCCTCAACTCTCTTATGTTCTACTTCATGTATATTCTTGCATGTCTTGCCCCCCCCGGGAAGGTTCTAGACCTGTCATATTCCTTCTGCCAGAAGGAACTTGGGTCAATCTAGGCATGTAGGAAGACTGCACTATGTCGTACTTCATGCTGACAATTTTCTATCTTCTCAGCCAAGCCCTCCATGCTTCCATTCATTGGGGTAGTTGGTTCTTCAACCACTAGTCCTTTTCTCATTAACTTGTCTTTCCCTGGGATTAGGATGAGGCTTATTATTCTAGATCAAATATTTCAGCAAAGAGGATTGGGTCATCTTGGCATGATGAAACCTTTCTACATTTTTCCTCACTCTTTCCTCTAGTGCTATCATGGCCAATACTTCAAGGATTCACTCCCACAGTCAGCTGTTGGAAATATAAAAAAAAATACATTTACATTGTTCACATTCCATGTCATGGAAATCATAAGTAATGATTAATTACAAGTTGGGGGAAATATTGGTTTTACACCTTTCATCTTGTCATTCCAATTCTTTTGGAACATTGGTCTTCCTTTGCTCCGCTCATAAAGGTGCTTGATCTCATTATGGTTTCCTCAAAGATCTCAAGGTTATCATATTGAATCTTGTCATTATAGAAGGAATTTAACTGCCACACAACAAATATTGACTCGGGTGTGCAAGCTCCTCCATCGTAGACTGAAGTGGACTTGATGGAGTTGATGTGGGGCACTTGGAACACAGGTGCACACCTTTTTGCAAATTCAGTTGAGTACGGTGAAAAACATGATTTGGTACAGAGTGCTTAGTGACAGGTGCACCCATTGAACCCGAGTTGGTGAAGTTTGCAATAAGTGATGTTTCAGTGATGGGATCCCGGTAGACAAGCGTGCCCAGGTGGATTAATGAAACACAAAAGTGATGAGTTGGGCGAATTGGGTGGAGTGTGCTTGGTGAAAACCAAGGGGACACACTCCCATGATAAAGAGATCGATGGGGTTATATCACACACTAGACAAGGGTGCACACCCTTCCGCAAGTTATCTCACTCTGCAAAAGTGGAGAAACGCCCGAAGGGATGCGTCGACTTGCAAATCAAGGGATGCGTCAGTTGGAAGAGTCATATCACTTGGATAGGGCACGTGGATATATAACCAAGAAAGCTAAGGCATTGGAAATTTGTCCAAGGTTGGCTAAGGAAGTCAAGGTGACATCTTTCCTAAAATCACAGATTGGAGTTCTGAGGTAGAAACAAAGGAACGAGGGAGAGCTCCCTCCCCAAGGAGCCAAGTAGACTCTAGAGGGTAAATTGAGTGGCCTTGGGGAAGGTTTCACCGAGGCAGGAAGGGAGAACTGATATAGACTAAGGGAGATGGAGATGAATGCATATTTTCGAATATGGAAGAATGTCGCAAGTCGCAATGATTCTGAGGCTGCGATGACTTTAAGCGTTGGATGCTCTGTAGGTCTAGAAAGACCAATGAAGACAGTCAAGCAAAGAAGGGATGATCATGCAGCAAGAGTTCTATGAAGTCTTGGTGGTGACTATTGGGTCCTTCATTTTTGGGATAAGGATTCATGAAAGTTTTGACTAAGAACTATTTGTGCAAGATTCACTAGAAGCTGGACATCAGAGAGATAAAGAGCAACAAAAAGAAGTTGTGAAAGTCAGTGCAATGCCAACTAAGAAAAAAATGGTTGCAACAGAACAAGGAAGCATGCAAGCTGAGATGGAAGACACAACCTAGCTATATATAGGGCTGAACATAATTATAAAAGGGTTGGTGTTGTTGTTTTTAGTCATATGAGCTCTTAGTTGTCGGTTATTGTAAGTCAAGTCAAGTAAAGTCTCGAGTCTATAATGTAACCAATCTATCTGTCTGATATTCAGGGCTCTGAAACATGAGTCCATATTCAAGATTTTGTATAGAGCATTACTCTGTAATTAAGGAAAGGTTCTAAAGCTAATATGAAGATGGATCTGAAATTTCAAAATATGATGTGTCTCTGTGTGCTTACTTATGAATTATAGTACTTCTTTATGATCTATAAGTTCTACTTGAATGGTTATATGTTTAAATGTCGATTCTCGACATAACTATGTTTGATTCTTGCATACATAAGATTCAACACTGTTTATCTCTCTTTCACAAGATCAGGATGAGTCCCGAAGGTTCTGTGGATCCTCCTAAGTCTTTTCCTTACCCTTCCTTATATTTTTGTCTAAGCAACACTTCGGGTGAGACTTTTTCTCTTCGGAGGAGATGAAAATGCCAACGCTCTAGAATACTTGGTACCTTTTGTTGGTAACCTGAGAAGGACCCTGGTCTGATTAAACTTGTGCCAACAAAATGGTTCCATTGTCAGGACCTGCATAAAAAGGGAACATGTAGGGAGAATTCCTTTGTGAATACACAGATCTGGTATTGATCAATGGTAAGAAAGAAACTGCGATGCCTTCATATGGAAAGAAGCATAACCGAGGAGAAAATCGGTGGAAAACACTCACGAATCCATCTTTTACTCAGAAAGATAGAGTGACCAGTACATGATTTTTTGGGTTAAATTCCCGAAATAACTTCTCCACTGGATAAAGAGGCTCCAAGAAGCTCCAGAGTTCCAAGGACGAGTCAAGAGGATATGTTCTTGGGACACCAAAAAGATAGAAACACTTCAGAGCCTAGATTGTCCAGTCACATATGATTTCTGGGTCAGCACCACATTAGAAGGATATATCATTGAATTTGTAGCTAAGAACCACCAACATTTTTCATGAGCAAAGGTGATTTTCATGAAATACACAAGGGGAAGACTGTTGAGAGAAATCCCCCTGTGTATTAAGGTTTTGTTTATGGAGGAGGGGATGTTGAATATGTCCCCAAATGAGATGGTAGCATCAACACCCTCGCTTAGGGTAGGGCGAGGTAGTGTGAGAGTCATGGCATGAGAGATGGGAAGGTTTCTTTGAAAAATGGGGGGGGAAACAACAAGAAACAGACTCAAGAGACAACCGAGACTTGAAGAGAGTCGCCATAGTTGAGAAGTGGTGGAACAACAAGATCAAGAAAGCAACAAGATAGTCCGAGAAGTTGAGGAAAGAAGGCGGATTAGGAGAAGTTGAGGAAAGGTAGATGGAAGAGTTGTAGAAGATGAGAAGATGGGAATGAATGGACAGTAAATGACTAAACAAGAGAGGATCATGGAGAGAAATAAGTCCCCGGGAGGTTGGAAAAGAAGGAGAAGGTGAATATGTAAGAGAGGAAGAAGCTGACATGAATCTTGAAGGAGAAAGAGAAGATTCATCCCCGATAACATAAGAGATTGAGAATATGAATGAAGAGATTGTCCTAGTGGAAGCAAATGAGACCCCCCGGATAAAATAAAACTTCCCCAAATCTAGTGGCGCTAGCCTCGATTCACCCATACCCCAAGTGTCTTCTATACAAGAAGTAAGTTTGATACTATCTTCTCATGCTAGTTATGTTCCAGTACAATTAGTTAGTCAATCACAACCAGGAAGTGCGAGTATAGGGAGGATATTGGTATCCCTTGGTAGATCACAAGTAGGACCGTTAGGCTTCATATTGATAGGAACAACAAGATCAGCAATGGCTGGCCACGCAGGAGGTTCAATTGATCGATACCCAGAATTTTTGGATAAGGGCGATGAAGATGTTGAGAAACATTGGTTCTTGTGCAAAGAAATATGGAGATCCAGAGGGACTCCAGATGCAAATAAGTTGGTCGAGTTCCAGAATACCATGAGAGGTCACGCTCTCAAGTGTTACATGAATATCATCAATCCAGGAGTGCCAGGAACACAATTTCGACCATTCACACTTGGCTAGGTATGGACAAGGTTCATAGAAAAGTTCAAACTACCTCAGTCATAACAACAGGCTTTGTCTGAGTTGCATGAGATCCAACAGTGGGAAGGTGAATCAGCCTGGGAATACAGCTAGAAGTTTAAATATGCTATAGGGAGGTTGGCACATCCAATCCACGAAGAACATCAAAGGGGGTAGTACATTTATGGATTGTTGCCTCTGACTCGGATTCCGCTAACACACCAACGGATAGCCACTTTAACAGATGTCTTGGAACAATTGATGAAGATTGAAGCCATGGAGGGATACCCTGGGAGCGTGAGAGTGAACAGACCCCCAACAGATGAAAATCTGGCGCAACTACAAGGGTAGATATCGACTCTTACAGAAAAGATTCAAGAGTTGATGGTACCGATACCAGGATGATCACAGGTTTGGTGCACTGGATGATATACAAAAGTTCATCTGGTGAATGAATGTTCGTGAATAAGGGGAATGGGACCTCCTCAGAATCCGATGGTACCCCCACCAAGACCCACAGAAGGAGTTGCACAGGTATCTACGAACTTACTATTTCATAACCCAACCCTGTATCATGCTTTTCCAGGAGGCCAAGAAACACCAACAGCTGAGTATTGTGAAATCTGTTGTATCCATGAGCATGGGCCAAGACAATGCCCCATTATGAAGAAATATTTGACATTACGAAATATAGTACACTGTGAGTTCTGTGCAATTACCACACATACTACCAATCAATGTAGAGAGTTGGATGCACTTGCAGACAGGTTAGATCAAACAACATTAAGGGTGAATGAAAACCCTCAGGGACTAGGAAGAGGTCAAGGAGGTGGAGCCGGAGGAGACTTTAGAGGAGGAAGGACTGGGGGAAGAGGGCCAAGAAAATGTTATAATTGTGATGAGAAAGGTCACATGGCTAGAGACTGTCCTCATCCCAGGCGTCCATGGTTCTCTCATTGTAGAACCAATGGGAACGCAACTGAAGACTGCCCATAATTAATTGAAAAATGGAAATATAGACTACGAAAAAGAGGAGATAACTTCATTAATTCAAAAATCAAGAGAGTTATTAAGGGAAAATTTCCCAACCTTAATATCGTTACTCAAGGAGGTGAAAAGACAGGAGTTGATGATGATACTCTACCTCAGATCCAGAAAGAAACACCTAAAGAAGACAGGTATGACCCTCTGAAACAAAAGTTGTTATTTAAAGATGCCATAGAAGTATTTCAGAATATTCCTAGCCCTAAGATGCAAGAGAAACCCCCACAACCTATTTCTTATACTAAGATGGCGTAGGTCCCTACTTCACCCCCTGCACCCAGAAACCCTATAGTCATATCAAGACAATCAGAGAAACCTCAAAATGTAGTTGACCTTTGGTTTCAATTATTCTCTGACATTCTGGGGAATGATCAACTAACATAAAAATTGTGCAATGCGCTATACCTAGTTTTAGGGAATGAAGAACCCCTAAAAGAAAGAATAAGGGATAATATTCCCAAGAAGAGTACTCAGAGAGTGCAACGAAGAAAAGTACGAACTGGAAAAGAATTCATACTAGTAGCCCAGTTAGATGAATTTGAGATTAAGGACGTTATGTTGGATTTAGGATCCGATGTGAACATTCTGCCTAAGAAGACCTAGGAAGCCTTAGGAAAACCTAGGTTGACATATTCCCCAATTCAGTTAAGAATGGAAAACAAATATTGTATCTTCCCCATAGGAATATTGGAGAATGTGGAAATAGATGTTGCAGGAGTAAAGACAGTGGTTGACTTTGAATTCATTGATATCATGGGAGATAAGGACCCTTACCCTTATGATTGGGCCTATGACAATTATGCATTAATTGACTTAAAGAAAGACACCATGACCTTTGAGGCTGAGGGAATCAAGGTAGTTCAACCTTTGGATCCATATGTAGGACCCAGGTATACAGAGCTAACAGACAATAATATGGAGGGAGACAACTTGGATCAGTTGTACACCATAACAACAGGAACAAGAGACGATTATATAAATCCGACTGTTGATGGATCAGTAAGTTGGAGAAGCATACACTCAGCATATGAAGATTCATAATTGGCTTTTGACGGTTGGCAACAAGGTTCATACGAAATATTCTCAAGAATATATGCAACTGTCAGAGTGACCAGATGGGTTGGGACCGAAGTTAGAGAACACCTAGTAAACGATGGCACCTCAGAACTAGACTGCTCAACATGGAGGAAAATGTAATAGAAGATCAAAGAATCTCAGTACTAGATGTAGATTTTCAAAACAACCCTGCCAGATGGTGGGTTAACCATAAAGACTTAATAAGAACTTGGGATGAGGTGAAGCAATCTATCAAGTATAGGTTCCAAAATAATGAGCATCTAGAATCAGAGATGCAGACAAATCTCCAAGTTGTGCAACTGTTCAATGAAGAATCGAAGCCTAGAATGCATATTGAATAGTACGTGACACAGTGGTATGCTGCGGGGATACCCTCTCACTTCTGGGTCCAGGTATTTCCCCACTCTCTAGGTCCAATATCGAAATCTTAGTTCATACATAAGGAAACCAGAAGATAGAACAAAGACTAGACAACACTGGTACCTCATTTTTGCAAGGAATTCCCATTTACAAGTAAGTACCCTGAGCTTGAACTAGTCCTGCAAAAGATTAAAGAATTTGTTTTTACAGATAATGGTAATAAAAAATCAAACTTAGCGGTATGTGCCTAACATAGCCAATAATTTCAAACCAACATTCATCTGGAATCAACTGAGAAACCTATAGAATTCTATCATATTAGCAGAGATGCAGAAAGCCTAGATGACTTAGAGGAATTGAGAAACCTAGCCATCAAAGAGACAGAGGGGAGTAGAGAAATTCAAAACACCATACCCAAACAGACTGATAGTTCCTACAATCAACCATTAAAATTGCGCAAAATCAACATAGGGATCGCAGATCAACCCAAGATAGCTATGGTGAGAGACTACTGGGATGAGAAAACCAGTCAATAAATACAGAGTTTGTTGCGGGAATATGAGGGTTTGTTCCCAAAGAATTTTTCAAAGTTAAAGGGAATCAAAGGAGTTATGGGAGAAATGAATATTGAATTGAAACTAGGATACAAGCCTGTCAGACATAGACCATACCATATTAACCCTAGAGTAAAAGAGAAGGTTAATAAGGGGATAGATAATATGTTGGAAGCAGGAATCATTTTTGCAGTAGAAGAATCAGAGTGGGTTATCCCGATAGTTATTCAAAGAAAGAAAGACACATAGGATATTAGAGTCTGTGTAGACTACAAAAGCCTCAACTCTGCCCATATGCATGAACCTTTCCCAACACCCTTTACAGATGAGGTGCTAGAATAGGTTGCGGGGAAGGAAGCATACTCATTCATAGATGGATTTTCAGGGTACCACCAAGTTAGGATCGCTGAAGAGGACAAAAAGAAGACCACTTTCATAACATAATGGGGATATTTCTCATACAATGTGATTCCATTTGGCTTAAAGAATGCCCCTGCAGTTTTCTCCAGGATTGTAATATCAGCTTTCAGAGAGTTCATTCACAAATTTATAGAAGTATATATGGATGATTGGACAATATATAACCTGCTCAAGGAACCTGTAGCACTGTTGCAGCTAATGTTTGACAAATGCAGAAAATTGCAGATCTCATTGAATCTCAGAAAGTGCATCTTTTTTGTACCGCCTGGGAATTTGTTGGGCCACATAGTTTGCCGAGAAGGAGTATTGGTAGACCCAGCCAAAGTTGTGGTCATCACAAATATGCCACCACCAACGAGTGATAAAAATTTGCGCTCCACATTGGGACACACAGGTTACTATCACAAGTTCATCCTAAGATATGCCAACATTATTGCACCTCTGGAAAACCTACTGAAAAAGGATGAAACATTCCAATGGACTCCAGAATGTGATAAAGAATTCGAGATACTTAAGGAGAATCTCAACACAACACCAATTCTAATATTCCCACTACAACCAGTTAGATCTCTACAAGCATTCAAGAAATGGGAAGTTGACTTTATTGGACCAATCAACCCTACACCCAATCATTCAAAGGCTAGGTACATCATCACCACAGCTGACTACCTTAATCGTTGGGCAGAAGAAATAGTTTTTTAGGATTGTTCAACCAATACTGCTACCTAGTTCATTTTCGATAATATCATCACTCGGTTCGGATGTCCCAGGAGCCTAACTAATGATCCAGGAGCTCATTTCATTAGCAACACTATAGAAACACTTACAGCAAAGTTCCTGATCCAACATCACAAAAGAAGTCCCTACCACCCACAGGCCAATGGAACAGTCGAAGCCTTCAAAAAGATTCTGGAAAGAGGGTTGACAAAGGTCTGCTACGAAAATTGAGAAGATTGGGATGACAGAGTCCCAACAGTACTATGGGCATACAGGACAACCACAAAGAAACTCCATAGGTACACACCGTTCTAGTTAGTTTATGGGAAAGAGGCAGTGGTGCCTCCAGAATTCATCACTCAAAGTTTGTATATTTCACAAATCTCACATATGTAAGAAGAGGAATCCATTGCGTAGAGACTTATGGAGTTACAAGAACTCGAGGACACCAAATTTCTAGCATACTACCATCAGTCAGTCGAGAAAGCAAGACACAAATATTGGCACGACAGGAACATTAAGACCAAGGTATTTACACAAGGAGACAAGGTTCTACTCTACAATATTCGGTACATGAAGAACCTTGGAAAGATGTACATGCACTAGTTGGGACCATTCATAATTGGGGAGAATCGACCCTCATAAGCAGTCAGACTCGCACAACTAGATGGTGTGTTGCGACCAAGATGGGTGAATGGCGCTCACCTGAAGCCCTATTTGTATCAAAACTAATAAAAAGAGATTGTCCCTCTAGTCCGAAGGAGCTTGTACAATAGTTAGATTTGAGTTTTCTGAAATTTTTGTAAATTCAGTTAATAAAGTCAATGTGCGTAGTGTTTCACCATGACATGTAGTTCATTTTATGTTTAAAAAATGTTTGATATAGAACTAATAACTCAGCAGTGCAGGATCCAAATCATAAGAGAATCCATTAATGGCAGTCATTAATATGACAGGTATCTCATTTGTGGTTGGAGGGAGAACGAATCCGAATACGATCTGAGCCCATGTGCCACACAAACCCAATCAAGTCACACCCTTTATGACCATTACGGTACCCCTCTTGAAGTCAGTTAAGCCATAAATTCGTGATATGCCAAGATGCCATCGGATTTCACACCGGGATAACTACTCGTCAAACGAAAAGGTATGAAATCGGCCACGTCCCTATTCCTCTCACGCAAGTAAGTAAATGCCAAAATCACCCAATAGGATTTACCCCGTTAAACCATCCTTTCGAGCAACTTAGATATAGTTTCATCCATATGATCATAATGAACAATAATTATTGATAAAAGCTTGCCTGTTAAGCCAAGTATAAGGTCCTGAGAACTCACCCGAGAATGCATCATTTTCAAAGAACTTGTCCATTTATGAATTCAGTAGAGCAAAATAGTTTGTACAAGTGTGAAATATGTAGTCGTGACCTTAGTCCTTAGCTTTCCGCAAAAGCATGAATGCCAAGAGCCACAAAAAGTCGAAGTGTTATGTCTAAATAAGCGGTACCAGATGAGCCCTACAACCCATGAGTTGAGGTCGTGGGTGATCTCAAAGGGAAGATGGAGCATGTTAAGCTCCTCGATCTTGAACTAACAAATCCAGTTTTGTTCCCTCAGATGAACACAGATGTATTTTGGGAGATGGCTCCAGACGGAATCAAAGGCATGAAATTTGTGCCAAAACTAGAATTTATCAACATATTCAATTCGACCATCATGAACCTTAGAGACCTACCAGTATTCGGTACCACTAGTGAGGTTGCACGGTGCACATAATTTCTGATAAGTAGGGTGCACGATAGAAGTTTCTGGTTGGATAAGAGATATCCAATCCATGTTGAAGACATCCACCAGCTTACAAGACTATCCTTTGATGAAGAAGATGTGTCGAAAGGATTCCAGGGTCGTGATAAACATGGAAAAATGAAAGGTGAGCCCAACCTGTATGAGAAATTCAACACAAAGAGGGGGGGACACACAACAATAATCGAAACCATATTACCAGAGACAGTCTAGACTAGTTTTTACATCATAGCCAGTAATGTTATGAGATCATACTACAAAGGATAATGCACACTAGATGCATTATCAATAGCAAACTTTTGCGCCAATGGTGCTATGTTCAATTGGTGTAGTTACATGTTGGAGGAACTACTAGTAGCATCCGAGGAAGCGTAGGAGAAGGGAGGAACCTTCACTTATGGATATATACTCATGGCATTTGCAATGTTCAAATGGAATCCACCCATTGGAAGGCCTCCAGTGCTACCAGATAAGGGCCGCATGGAGAAGATGTTCAAACCATGGCAGTCAAGGATGGATTCAAAGAATACATCCTTCAACAACACAACATTTTATAAATGGTACAATTGTTTGATAGACGCAACATAGAGGATATGTATTCCGCAGGAGCTCCTCAACTACAACACACGAAACATTACCTTCAGTATGTACCAGCACCACACATTTTTATGGCCGAGACATGTTAGCAGGGAAGATTTCCATACAAAGATGTTGTCATTATGTATGGACGAGGAGGCCTTCGACAAGGAAGTCATGTTATGGATAGTAGTCAAATGCAGCCCATGCAAGTCGAGAATGCATTATATTCTGCCTGCAGAGCTGTTGAAGAAGAAAAACAAAGAAGAAGGAGCTAGACAAAGCTCAGGTCTAGCGTCACAGATGCCAGAAGATCCAGCACAATCACACTCTGAGGAGGAATAAGAAATGTAGCAATTGGAGCGGAAGAAAAGACCGGCCCTCCGTCAGCTGCCTGTCGATGTCATGTTGTCAAGTGAGGATTTTAACCAAATACTGAGCACTATGTTCAATACCGAACCATTGATGAAGAGGCCCAGAACTGACATCTCACTGAACAAACCTTTGAACCCCCAACCCCTTGCATTAGCCACTCCCCGCACCTTCTCAATGGTCAAATCCAACACTATCATCCACATTCATGATGACCCTGACCCTAAAACATTTCCATCCACATTTTTCACTAAGCACCCTTCGTCACCACCACCACCCCAGTCGCCATCCCAAGAAACCACCAATCCACCCTAGACCAAAAACCCAGAGCCGATGAAGCTCGATCATCCAGAGCAAGCGAAGTGAGGAATCCTAGATATAACCCAAGAGTCGCCTAAGTCGATACCATAAGTTTTTGTTCCAAACCCCAAAGCACCAGAGTAGAGCGTGAAGTTGAATGGTCTAAATCCAAAAATCAAGGAACAACATCTTGAGCCTTCGAAACAAGGAAAAGACACCCAAACTGTAGAGGAGCCAGAACCCAAAGAAACCATTAAATCATCTCATTGGCCAAGGGTGAGGGTTCCCAATAAAGCACAATGCATGAATCAGATGAAACAAAAGAGCAGGACATACCAGATGCTCAGAAATAAATAGAATCAACAATCGGGCAGAGCGCGACATATGAGTGAGAAAATATGGAGCGGGTTCTCCAAAACCCTCAGCAATGCGCAGAACTGATGCAACTATGCATAGCCAGAAAAGAGGTTCTGGCTCTTTTTCCCTCAGAGCTAAGATTGAGGATTACACTAGGACCACCAAAAGAGGAGGTAGAGACCCACTCGGAGCATTCAACAGTGAGTGGAATTCCACTGCAGACACGAGCACCCAGAGACACAACTCCTTCACCCACTGACCTAGTACAGTGGCCAATGACACACTTGTTTGGACTGATCAGAGAGTCAACTGATCAATTAGAGCAAAGGCTCCAGGAGGTTGAGAGGTCTACCGAGGTCACAAGTAAGGAAGAGCTCATCACGCAAACACATAGGACACAAGAAGCGCATGAAAAAATCCAAGTTTAGCACAAACTGGAGAGAGTGCAGGAAAGACTTGTCGAAGCCTGGTCAAATATTCAGAAGGTTGTGCCCGAACTACCTAAATCCAATCACACAGGTGAGCTGAAGCACCAGATTGACTTGATACAAGGAGCATGGACACAACTAGCCACCCACGCTGAGAATCTAAAAGAACAGTTGCGACAGACTTGGTAGGAAGTAGAGCAACATCCCTGGAAGCTACAAGAGTAGATGCAAAAGATATCACTACAAGGAAACAATGCCCGAGCAACACTACACAAGCACATAGAGGAATGCACAAAGATTTTCAAGGAAGTCAGGATTTGGATGGGCATCATTGCTCGACAAAACCAAGTCTTGGAGGAGGTGCGCACAAAGATCCAAGTTTTGATGAGGAAGTTGTGGCCATAATGGATCCGATGGAGCAACAACAGAAGTTCAACCAAATCCAAAAAGCGGACAATGAACTGAACGCCCTTTTTGAGGCACATTTTGTAGCAAAGAAAGAGTTGTGTGACTTCTGACCTATCATTCATGCAGTTTATATGAAAATGCATCAATTTGACACAACAACATATTCCGAGTGGAACTTGTTGGTCGCATCCAAGCCAAAGGGGGATAGCAAAGAGACAACCCAACAGTTCGTTGCAGAGGCATCCTCCTTGCCAGGAAGTGGCAGGACAAAGTTAGAAACTTTCAAGGAGTAAAGGAGTGAGCCTTAGAATTGGTCCTATATTTGGGCCCTTCTTTTGAAGAGGTAAAAGAAGAGAAAGCACAAACAAAAGAGTTGAAGGAAGAATAAAAGAAGGACAAGGAAAAACAACAGATGCTCCTGGAATATGCGAAATAACCAAGCACTTGACTCGAGGGAAAGTCAAGGATTGTGGTTGGAGCATGTTGGGCCCTTCATTTTTGGGATAAGGATTCATGCAAGTTTTGACTAAGCACGAGTTGTGCAAGATTCACTAGAAGCTGGAAAACAGAGCGAGAAAGAGAAACATAAATCAGTTGCGAAAGTTAGTGCAACACCAGCTAAGAAACAAATGGTTGCAACAGAACAAGGAAGTGTGCAAGCCGATATGGAAGAAACAACCTAGCTATATATAGTGTTGAACATAATTGTAAAAGGGTTAGTGTTGTTGTTGTTTGTCAGTTGAGATCTTATTTGTTCGTTATTGTAAGTCGATTCAAGTAAAGTCATGAGTTTGTAATGTAACCAATCTATCTGTCTAAGAGTCAGGGCTCTACAACATGAGTCTAGAGTCAAGAGTCTGTACAGATCATTATTTTGTATTCGAGAGTCTGTAATTAAGGAAAGGTTATGAAGCTAATCTGAAGACAGATCTGAAATTTCAAAATATGATGTGTCTCTGTGTGTTTAATTATGCATTACAATACTTCTTTATGATCTATAAGTTATACTTGAATGGTTCTCTGTTTAAATGTTGGTTCTCAACATAAGTAAATTTGATTCTTGCATACATAAGATTCAACATTGTTTATGTCTCTTGCTCAAGATCAGGATGAGTCCCAAAGGTTCTGTTGATCCTCCTAAGTCTTTTCCTTACCCTTACCTATATTTTTGTCTCAAAAATTCTTCGGGTGAGACTTCTTCTCTTTGAAGGAGATGAAAATTCCAACACTCTAGACTACTCGGTACCTTTTGTTGGTAACCTGAGAAGGACCATGGTTTGATCAAACTTGCACCAACAGTGACATTTGGATGCTCTGCGATGGAATCAAGCGAGGAGACAACTGAAATCACATGAAGGGAACCCAACACTTGGCGAGAGGTAGGAACGATCGCAAGGAGTAGCGAATGTTGCGAACAAAAGATGAGAAAGTGGGAAGATGCATTCAACATGATGGTAGGTCTGCGACGATGACGAGCCAGGGAGAAGAACCAACAAAGAGGCCAAGTATTGTTGAGCCATGTGATCCATGTTTATTATTTTTTTGTAACAAGAGCTACAAATTGGTTCTTTGGAAGTTTATAAAGAAACAGGTGTTAGGACGGTTTGGAAACCCACTTGAACATTTCATCTTGTTACTTTGCATGAATGGTTTCTTTTTACTGTCGAGACTAAGTATAAGAAAACACAAACATAACATAAGTAATAAATGAATATGTAATGAAGTAGGTGTAGTCTGAGTTAAGTATGTTGGTGAATATTCACTACCAAATGAACGATTGCAGTGTCGAATGGTGACTAGGAGCATCGAGTGATTCCACCGCCCGACTATAGGCTTGCCAAGCCCATGACAAATGATATCATAAAAACTTAAAAAAATATTATTGAAGTGATTTTGAAGAATTATTGAATCTCTTCACCATCGCCACTTCCATGACATATGGTATCAAAGTGCATGTCAAATAAGATCATGGGAAGCTTCATTGCCAATTGAATGATTGTAGTGCCACACAATGACTAGAACTGTCGAGTGATTCTATTTCGCGGCCATAGGCTTGCCAAGAACATGATAGATGGTATCATAACGGATTAAAAACATATTTTTGAAGTGATTTTGAAGAGTTTTTGAAGTTGTTCACCATCGTCTCTTTTGTGACAAATGGTATCAAAGTGCACATCAAAGAAGATCACGGGAGTGGTTCTATTTGATGAATTAGTGATATATTCACCATTATCACTTCCATGACAAATGGTATCAGAGAAGATCATAGGATTGGTTCTGGTGGACGAATCGATGATCTCTTCACCATTATCACATCCATGATAGATGGTATTAGATCATATCATGGGAGTGGTTATGGTGGAGGACTTAGTGAGCTCTTCACCATTGTCACTTTCCTGACAGATGGTATAGGAGTGTAGAAACTCAAGAAGGTGAGCAAGTTTGGTTTGGGTATGTTGAGCAATGGGTGATTACGAAGGAAATTTTGTGGTTATGGAGAAAAGAATCGTCACAGGATTGCAGCAACGATTGAAGAAGTTCAAGATATTGTTGAGAAGTCAGTGACCGGGGTCACTTTTGTGACTTGCAATGGAAGAATGATGTTGGGTCATAGGGAAGAAAATTGAGCACGATTTCCACTGTGACAATTTCGTTCTTTGCACTTTTGATTTTTTGCATGGTGTCCTAGTGTGGAGAATTATAGGGAATGAAGATAATAGATGAAGAAGGAAGGTTCATTTGGATGCATGGCTCGAATCATAGCTAGGAACATTTTCCACCATGCCAACTTCGTGGCATGAACTACCGAAGAAGTTGGGTCAGTTGGGTTGCGATTGAGGATCGCATCTTTTGGACGAAGTAGATTAACAACATGAGACTTGATGATCGATTGATTGGCATGGTGTTCTGTTTTTGAGGCATTGTAGGGAACGAAGATAAAAAATGGAGAAATGGAATGTGGGCTCAGTTGGGAGCCATGAGGAAAGAGACTTAGATGAATTTTGGACATCACAATGTTTCGGTTGGAGGCTTGTGAAGACCTTCCTCGACGCACCTCACCAAGACATATATTTAGCATTGGTGTGAAGGAATACAAGTGATATAGGTAAGATGATGGGAGGAAACCAAGTTGGGAGAACGAGAATCTTGAGACTTAGATAAATTTTGAAGAGTGCATACTTGGCCTGTTTCATGAAGCGGCTAGGACAAGTTTGCACAGATAGGTTGTTGGTGGAGTAACGATCTAATCCATGGGTGTGACAAAGGAGAAATTACTCGACTTGATCATAGCTCATGGAGGTGATTTGGTGCATGAGTTCCTCAGAAATACATTGGTTGAGTCATGAGGAGACTTAACCATTACAACAAATATCCAAATGAAGAAATGTATTGGTAGAGGAAAGACAATCCATTCCAAGAAAAAGTCGAAGGAAACAAAGAGTCGACCAAGGAGACTGTTGACAGAAAATCGAGATGTGTTAACCACAGCCTGAGTGGAATGGTAATGCACTCTTTCTCATGGTATGGGGCATGAGATAGGTAGGGCATTCTCAGGATGCTCGCGTATGAGGGACGACACAGAGACCAGAGGGATCATTGGTTGGATTTGATAAAGGAATTGGCTCGGACATGTTTGGGCATGGAATTCTTTGGGTGACTCATTTTGCTTGGAGCCGTTTGGAAAATATGTTAATACAGTTGCAAAGGTAGTTGCATAGTTAATAATATCAGAAGATGGCACAAGAAGGATGAAACGAAGCATGAAGGAAGAAGTGGTGCAAAGGTGATTTTTGGATGTGAAAGACTTGTACACTTGGAGAATTTCGTGGAAAAGTGACAACGAGTAAGGGAGGTTGAATGATGAAGCTAGGCTCATTATTGACATAGAAATATTCATTAAGTGAACCAAGGTGCCATGAAGGGCATGGTTGCAGTAGTGATCGGACAATCAGGGGAATCCCACACTCTATAGGATGGGTAAAGAGAGTGGATTCGATTGGTCGTACGAGTGACAAGCATGCAGTGATCATGTTTCATTTTCAGATATCTTGGATATGAGATGAGTTGGGTACGAAGATGGGTGATAAAGATAGTATATTTCACAATAGAAAAACTAAGGAAGGGACGAATGGTAGAAGGCATGAAGTTTTGTTTCATGAAAGATAAAAGAGACATCAAGGGAGTCGTTCTAGAAATATGTCAAGAAATACAATGGGAAATATGCACGACAAGATATTTGATTGCGTTTGTTGGTGTGTAATGATCCCAAGCCATTATGCAAGGACCATCATTGTTTTGGTGTCTTTTTAAAACTTTTTCTGAGTGAGGTATTTCGTCAAACACTTTGCTGATCTACCCTTTAGATGTGTTTATATGTGTGTATGCAGCAAATAACAGAAAGATATAACCATGGAACAAACCTCAACCATATGCAATAAGATAGACAAGCCAAAACATCTCAATTCTTCTTTATTCATAAAATAGAGAAACCTGCTACAATGAAGATGTCGATCTGGAATGCTCAACAGATGGACAAGAAGATAGATAATAGATAAGAGATGCTAAAAAATGCTCCCGCTAATACAAAATAATACCTCCAAAGGCTGAATAAGAAATGAAGATCAATACAAGCAGATCTGAATGCCAAACTCTCCAGCTAAAGAATGTCATGCTCCAATAGAAGGCTGAAACCCTCAATAACTCGGCCTTGCTGCCAAAAGTGTCCAATCACCCTAATAAATATGCCAACTGATAGATCGGGTGATGGTAAGAATAACCCAGGTGCCTGAATCTCCAAGATCCCTCTCAAT